>JAVJIF010018863.1:0-86369 GCA_038442645.1 Agave tequilana | reverse complement strand
TTAGGATGAACATGATCAATAAAACTGAGAGGTTGTTCAACATAAACTTCTTCATTTAAAACACCATTTAAAAATGCACTTTTCACATCCATTTGAAAAAGTTTAAAATTTTTAAAAGATGCAAAAGCTAGTGTCATCCGTATGGCTTCAAGCCGTGCTACGGGTGCAAAGGTCTCCTCAAAGTCAATTCCTTCAACTTGAGTGTAACCTTGGGCCACTAACCTAACTTTATTCCTAATAACATTTCCTGACTCATCCATCTTATTCTAAAAATCCTCTTAGTACCAATTATTGGTCTATCGTGGGGTCTAGGAACAAGGTGTCAAACTTGGTTGCACTCAAATTGATTGAGCTCTTCTTGCATGGCTAGCAACCAATATGAGTCACCCTCGGCTTCGAGGATGTTTTTGGTTCAAAATGAGAATGAATGCAAAGTTACCACACAAGTCATGGAGTTTGGAGCGAGTTGTTACCCTTTTAGATACATCACCTAAGATGATTTCCTTGGGATGATTTGTAGCGTATCTTTAATCTTTAGGAAGCAGTTGAGAGCTTTCCCTTTATCCTTTTGAACTTCACCAATAGGTTCTTGCTTTTCTTCTTGAATGGGTGAGTCCTTCAAGGAGATTTTCTCCATGTCCTCACCTAGTGAGTCAAACTCTAATACATTCTCAACAACAATATTAGATTCTTTAAATTTAACATGCATGGATTCTTCAATCGTAAGAGAGATTTATTGAATACTCTATAAGCTTTGCTAGTAGTAGAATATCCAACAAATATTGCTTCATAAGCCTTAGCATCAAATTTTTCCAAGTTATCTTTAGTATTCAAAACAAAACACTTGCATCCAAAAACTTTGAAATATGAAACATTTGGTATTCTAGAATGATAAATTTCAAAAGAGGTTTTGAGAGAATTCTTACACAAATAATACGATTTGATATGTAGCATGCGTGTTTACGGCCTCGGCCATAGATATTGAGGGAGGTCATATTCACTTATCATAGTCCTAGCCATCTCTTGAAGGGTTCTATTCTTTCTTTCAACTACTCCATTTGTTGTGAGTTCTAGGACATGACATTTCATACTTAATTCCCTTTTCATCACAATAAGTCATGAAGAGTTGGTTAACAAACTCACCACCTCTATCACTTCTTATTTTCAAAATCGAAAGACCTTTTTCTTTTTCAACCCTTTTTCGAAAAGTCTTAAAATGTGAAAATTTGATCTTTGTGTTCCAAAAAGAAAACCCAGTAAATCGGGAAAAATCATCACCAAAATAAATGCATATCTACTACCATTTAAACTTTTAGTTTTTATTGGTCCAAAAAGATCCATGTGAATTAATTCTAATGGCCTAGTTGACATGATCCTTGATTGGCTTGAAAGAAGACTTGGTTTGTTTCCCAAGTTGGCACGCACCACAAATGCGGTCTTTTTCAAACTTCAAGTAACGAATACCCTTCACCAATTCCTTAGAATTAATCCTAGCAAGATGATCAAAAGATGCATGTCTTAATCTTCTATGCCAAAGCCAAGAAGTCTCATCAAAAGCATTCAAGCATTTAGTAGAACAATCCAAATTAATCATGTCAATGATATAGACATTATTATCACGAAAACTGGTGAGAATACAATCATTGGTTTTACAATCAAAGATTTTGTAAGAAGAATCATCAACACAACTTTAAGACCACGATCACAAAGTTGACTTATACTAAGCAAGTTATGTTTAAGTCTATCAACAAGAATAACATTTTCTATAATAGGAGATGCACCATTTAAATGTTACCTATACTGATGATAGTGCCCTTGGAGTCATCTCCGAAGGTGACGGTGCACCTTCAACGTACCTTGATAGGGTTGTAAAGTTGTTGATATCCCATGTCATATGTCTTGAACAACCACTATCAGGTACCACCGCTCCTTACGTCTTGGAGCCTTGGTGTGTACCTACATCAAATAATTTAGAACTTGATTTTGTTACCCACATTTTCTTGGGTCCTAAAGAGTTAGTATCACGGATCCCCACAAGATATTTGTTCTATTAATTTGATCATAGCAAAACTTAGCTAAATGGCCATTTTTACCACAATAAGTACATTTATAAACTCTACCATATTTAAATGCATAATGAGTGTGTGGCTTACTAGCATGTGACTGTGAGCATGAGTAGATTTAACATGAGAAGTGTTGTGTGAAGTGTTGACATGATGAGCATTTTTAGCATGGTTTTTTTATCATTATTAACATGTGGTGTGTGCTTCTTTGAAAACATATCCTCTAATTTCTTAGTATTAAAAGCACAATCTTTTAAAACATTTTCAAAATCAATAATTCTAGTTTTTAACAAAGAAAGTTTATTTTCATCACTTTTGAAAATTTAGCTTTACAAGCAACTTTATAAGCATCAAATTCTCTTCTAGTTGAAACAAGGTTAGAAGAAATTTCATCCTTTTCTTGTGAAACAATAGCAAGTTGATTTTTAAGAACTTCAATTTTCTTTTCCAATTTTGAACATTCTATTTTTTTATCATCATAGCTTTCAGAAAGTTCAACAAAAGCATGTACAAGCATTTCTCTACTTAATTCATCTTCTTCATCAAGAGGTTGAGTGGTTACCTTGGTGTGTTTGCCATGAAATACATATTTGCCGTGTCCACCTCATCTTCGGACTCGCTTTCTGAATCCCAAGTGGCTTTATATGCTTTCTTTTCAATCGGCCTCTTTTGCTTGAAGGAGGAAGTCACCTTTTTCTTGAAATCCGGGCAATCGGCCATAATGTGTCCGGGCTTCCGACAATTGTAGCATATGATTCTTTCTCCTCCTTCCCTTCCAATTTTCTTCTAAAGTTGAGTTTATTCTTACGGTACATCCTTTTCACATTTCTTACTAGAAGAGATAGCTCCTCATCATCTTCTTCATTTTCTTCATCGTCGTCAATAGTGGAAGAAGACTTGAAAGCTATGGACTTCTTCTTTTGAGGTACCGCTCTTCTCTTGCCTTCTTTTCTATCTCATGAGTCTTAAGGTTTCCAATAAGACTTATGAGATCCATTTCATCTTTATCATTCAACTCCTTTAAGGTGGTAGCCTTTATCTCCCATGATGAAGGGAGAGCTCGAATCACTTTGCGCACCTTTTAATCATTGCTTATATCATCACCTAAAGAGGAAAGAGCATTGGTAATTTAGTAAACCTTGTAATCATAGAATCAATAGATTCATCTTCAAGCATTTTAAAACCTTCATATTGGGACCTCAAGAGATCTATTTTGGCTCTCTTGACCTGTGAAGTCCCCTCATGTGTGACCACAAGTGTTGCCAAATCTCATAGGCGGATTGGCAATGTATAACCCGTGTAAGATCATCCTCATTCAAGGCAGTGAGAAGGGAATTAGGGCCTTAGAATTAGCCTCATATTCTTTGAAGGTAAAGTCGGACCAAGTGCTCTCCTCACTATCGGGTCTAACATAGGGTTTGGTCAAGGATTTAGCCACTAAGCTACTAAGGATTGTAGAAAAATAGTTATCCTAACCTTCCAAATGGGAAAATTGAGTCCCTCAAATTTAGGAGGGGTCTTAATGTTGTCGGCCATGTTTACTAGTGTATGAATGAAAGAATGCAAATGGTGATTAGCAAATTTTTAGGATCTCTCTAAGGATGTTAAGCCAAAACCTAGAGTCCAAGCTCTGATACCAATTGAAATCACCTAGAGGGGGTGAATAGGTGATAATGCTAATCAATGCACAATTAAAAATCTACGATGCAACAATCACCCAAAACAAGACTAGAAACCGAATACCCTGTGAAGGGCTCTGAACTCCTTCCTCGTGATTCCTCTAGATAAGAGTTTGAGGTGCACAATACAATCTTATTATATGAGTATTTGATTGACAATATGAATATGAAACAAGTGAATATAGCAATAAAAATGAACAGCAAGTACAATGTTGCAAAGAATATGTAGAGATGGTAAATAAAGCAATGAATATAAAGTAAGGAATTAAAGTAAGAAGTAAGTGAATCAAATGCAAACACCGAGAATTTTTCCGAGGTTCGAGCACCCAGCTCTACGTCCCCGCCTTCCTAGAAGGATTTCTAACTACTATAACTTCACAAAGAGTTACAATCACACCGGAGTACCCAACTCCACAATCTCGAATACAAGTATCTCTTGGTGATCAAAAGACCACAAACTCTCTTTTGAAAAATCCTCTTTCCCTTACAAGAACCCTGTAGAACAATGTGTAGGATGAAGCTCAGGTATTGTAAGTAGAAAAAGAAAAAGAATTTGAGAGAGTTTTGAAACTAAAACTTCAGAGATGAGAGAGATTTTTCAACACAAAAACCAGAACCAAACTCTTTTGAAAGCCTTTTGAAAACTTGAGTATTTCACAAATGCTTGTTATATAAACCATAACCCTAATCACCCCTATTTATAGGATAGGGCTAGGGTTTGAAGTGTAAACTCACATAATGATAATTAGGAAGAATTTGACCCATAAAATAGCCTTAAACTCGTTTAGAGACAAAAGGTTTAATTAAAACGTGTTTTAAAAAACTAGCCGTTATGGCAGAAAACTCACTCTCGGTCGACCGGCCGGTCGATCGGGTTTCAAATAAAAAGAGCCGTTGCGGCCCACGGTCGATCGCCCCGGTCGACCGCAACAAACAGAGATTGCTGTCTTGTAGTCGACCGAAGGTCGGTCGACCGCAATTGGGTCCGGTCGACCGGGAAACGTGCACACATGCACGCACCCAACGGTCAGATTCCCGGTCGACCGGTCGGTCGACCGATCTGACCTGACATAGGTCGGTCGACCGGCTCAGGTCAAAACTTGAAATTTTGAAAAAGATTTTGAAGAGTTGGGATAGTTTTAAAAATAGTTTTTGTCATAACTAGTTATAATACATAAAATGGAGTTTGTAAGTAATAAACTTTATTTAAAAATATTTTTTATAAATTTATAGGAGAAATTTTTGGAAAAACCATGTGCGCAAAAATTTGTGTATGGGAACATGAGCTTCAACATATCCACTATCCTTTAACAAAACTATAAAACTAAAAACAAATCTAATGAAGTCTCTTGAGCCAAACTGAAGTCTTGAGCCATGTAATGCCTTGCTAGAGCCTTCTCTTTTATGGACATTTCCTCTTGTGCCATATGCCTTGTTTGCTCCATGAACCTAGAAAATCTTTGCAATAGCTAAGCAATGTCCTTCAAAAATGGTACTAACCTGAAACTTATCTTGAACAAATTTATTAGTACCATATAGCTTCTATTTGTTTTGTTATCATCAAACTTTAAACAAATGGAGAGTGTAACCTCTTGGGCCAACAGCTGTTGCCCCCTGCTCACGCACATCGCCCCACTCTCGGAGCGCACGGCCTGGCTGGCGGCCAGGCCACGCCCGGTGGCGGCACCGGCCACCGGCGGGCAGGGGTGGCCCGTCCACCCCAAATAGAGAGGGAGAGGAGAGGGGAAAAGGGGAAAAGAAGGAAAAAAAGAAAAGGAAAAGAAAAGAAAAGAAGAAAAAAGAAGAAGAAAAAGAAAAAGAAAGGAAAGGAGAAGAGGGGCTCGCCGGAGTTGGAGGGGGCTCGCCGCTAGTGGTGGTCGAAGTCCTAGTGATGGTGGTGGTGGCCAGATCTTGGGGGTGGAAGAGAGAGAGAGGTGGGAGAAATTGAAGGGCGGAGAAGAAAGAGGAGGAGATGGAGAGAGAGAATTGAGGGAGAGATTAGAAGTTGAAGGGAGAGAGGGAGAGAATTTGGGAGAGAGAGGAAGAAGGAGGATGCGGCGGTCGTTGGCACTAGGGGAGAAGAAAAAGAAGGAGAAGAGAAAAGAAAAGGGAAGAAGGAAAAAGAAGAGAAGGAAAAGAAAAAGAAAAAGAAAAAGAAAAAGAGAAAGAGATTGATAGGGAGTGATGGATGGGCGTTGTAATAAATGAAGGGGAGTGGGCTGGTTGGTGAAGTCGGTGGGAAAAGAAAATGAAAGAAAGAAGGGGAAAGTTCGAAAAATATAATATTATAATAAAGTCAGGAAATATTGACTACTCTAGAAAAATACCCAAAAATACCCAGAGGTAGAGAACATCATCCTGAGAAATAATACGGAATCAGTTTTCAGAAATAAAATCCCATTTTTAATTTCAAATTTTGGAAGTCAACCGTCGACATCGGTTTACACCAGGTCGGCCGAATTTTGATAAATTCTTAAAATTCCCAGAAAATGCCTGAAAGAAGAAAATATGATTCTAAGAAGTAATGTGAAAGCATAATCTAGAAATTTTATTCCGATTGTAAACTAAAAATCTGGGAATCAACCAGCGATATTGGCCGACACCAATTCCGGTGGAATTTTGATAAATTCAAAAAATTCTTAGAAAAAAATTTAAATAGAAAATGTGATTTTAAGAAATAATGTAAAAAGCTATTTCTGTAATTCCACTCTGTTTGTAAATTAAAATCTAAGAATCGGTCAGCGGCACTAGTCGACACCGGTTTTGAAGATTTTCAATTTAATTCAAAAAATTCAAAAAAATTCATAGAAAATCTAAAATATTGGAAACACAGTTTGAAACTGAAATTGATCAAATCTGAATAATAAAAAGACTAAATTGAGTAATACCCTAAGATCGGGTCCCCGGTTCAGACTAGGGCTGACTCCGAGTTCACGAATCTAGATTTAAGGCAAAACGATCATATAAATAATTCATAATACAAAACAAATACAGAAAGTAAATCAAAAAATACCTTCAAAAATCTAAATATGCAACTAAGTACGTATTCCGGGAGCGGGGTGTTACAGGCATAAAGCCAAACCACAATCACCTCTACATAAGAGGGATAGGCACAAAGCCAAACCAAAATCACCATACCACAATCACCTTTACAAGAGAGAGACAAGGCACAAAGCCAAAGCAAAGAAGAGATTATAATCTTGGTGATCACAATAGACCACAAACAACACTTGGTGATCACAATAGAACACAGATAATTTTCCTCACATAATAAGATCCTATAGATAGGATTAGATATGATAGCTCAAGTGTGAGAAAATAAAGTATTTGGAAAGAAAAATAACAAAGAAAAATACTTGGAAAAAATACTAGATAGATATGAAAATAAAAATCAAAACCAATTTCCTAAAGACTCTCTTTTTTTGATTTTCCAGCACTTTAAAACAAATAAAAGATATATCATTTTGGTACAAAAACTCTTTTTAAACTTACTGCAAAATACTTGAAAAATGGGAAGAAAACCTCTCTAAAAATCTTGTAGAAAACAGCCCAAGAGAAGCCCTATATATGACCTCTCAAAAAAATAGCCATTGGCAGCCAGAAAAGGTAAAAATTGACCTTCCGGTCGACTGACCGGTCGACTGTCCAATGGTCATATTTCTGACCGTTGGCGCTTCGGTCGACTGCCCGGTCGACTGAGCTAGCCTGTCGGTAGATCGCCCGGTCGACCGACACTAGTCGAGAGTTGGGTAGTTACAGTCGGTCGACAGAGGCTGGCCTTGTGCACGTCCTCGTGCACATCAGTCGACCGATTTCTGTTCCGGTCGATCGCCCGATCGACCGCCAACAGGATCTGGCTGGGATTAAGGATATGAAAATTTAGTTATTTTAACTTCTATAAAATCCCATAAATTCTCATAAATTTCACAAAAAGCAGTTCTTGTTAAATATTTGAACAACCAAATATGTGTGATCAAAAATTAACACATATTACAAACTATTTGAACTATTTTTGTGATATCAAATTTAAGCTTTAAACCAAAAGCCGTATTTTCCAAAACTTGGATTTTGAACTGAAAATCCGTTTTCTCCAAAACTTGTATAAATACAAAAATATGATATTTAAACACATTTGAAGCATATTGTGTATGGATAGAATCTAATACACATGTAAGAGATATATCTATATTTTGACATGAAATCTAAAATAAGTTTTGTTAATTACAAAACTCTAAACACATGAATTAGAATCATCAAAATAAGTTTTTCCAAATATATGAAGCATAGATGTATACAGATGAAATCCAATATACCTTAGACCATGTAAACTTGTTTTGATTCTATCTATTCATGAAAATCATATATATGTAAACTAGAAATCCAAAACTAACTAAACTGAAAACCAAACTTATTGAACTTGTGTGTGTGTGTGAACTTGAGCATATCAACACTAGTCTATCTTATGCAAGATCTAAACACAACTAAACTAAATACAAACCAAAGTCTTCTTGTAGAACTCTTTCTCCAAGCCGATTCGATCCAAACACGATCCAAAGTGCTTGACTCCATCCGAGTGCTAGATGCGATCTTGACACGCGAGCTCTTGAATATACATCTAGTAGCTCCAAAACTCCTTTGTTGAAGCTAACACCTACTAAGATCTTGATAGTAATCTGAAACTATATAAACACAAGATCATTAGTACTATAACTACATGAGTTATTCATCATCAAAACTAGAGTGATGGGCCTTTGGGCCAACACCGGTGTCCTTTGGATGATGGTGGGCTGATAGGACCAACCATGTCCATTCCCCACATTTTGAATGTCCAGGAAGAATTTGTAGGGCGAAGATGTCCTGGTGCCTGGTGAATGAAGTCGCCATGGATCCCACAGGCGTGGCATCGTTTAGCATAAGTGATGGCGTCAGGGATTATCTTTGGCCAATAATATCTTAGTCTTCAGAGTCGATTCCCAAGTTCTGGGCCAAGTTGGTGAGCTCTGCACATACCGTCATGAGTCTCTTTAAGCACTTTCTATGCCTCTTTATGTGATAAGCAGCGAAGGAGGATTCCATCATGCGACCGGCGATACAGTGTTCTCGTGGCCGCATTATAGTAGAATTTAGGGGCTTTCCTTCTAATGGTAACCACCTCTTTAGGGTCATCAGATAGAATGCTGTACAATGTGTAGTCGATGTACGGAAATTGTCAATCCCTGAGCTCTGGACCTGCTAAAGTCCCTAGAGCTTCTTTGACTTGAAGGTTCCCTGTTGGAATTGGCTCATCTTCAAGGAAGAGCTTCGGACAATACAAGTCATGGCTGTAGACGAGTACTCTCTCTGCCACTCCTGCTGGAAGGGCCAAAGACGCGGCGAGGGATGCCGTGCATCTGCATGTGCATTTTGCCAGCGAGGTACATGATCAATGTAAAAGTCTCTGAACTTCTCCGCCATGTGGATGGTTGCGTTGTTATAGGGTACTAAGTCTTCATGTCTGACTTCGTACTCCCGCAAACTTGATTAACGATGAGCTTTGAATTACCGTACGCTTCGAGATTTTTGAGCCAATCTCATCGGCGATTTGAATCCCGATCAAGAGAGCATTGTATTCCGCTATATTGTTAGAACACGGCTCAATTGATGAGATTGCATGAGGGGTTATATAGTTCTGTGGGAAGACAAGTACTACCCCCACGACTGTCACGATATTTCCTCGAGGACCCGTTTTTGACGCGCTATCGAAGAAGAGTTGCCACATCTGTCCTTCAAAAGATGTTTGGGTCAAGTAAACTTCAGCGACATCATTTAGGAGATCTTCATAAAGTTTGGTCGTTCTTGGATCTGGTGCTCAGCCAAGAAGTCTGCCATTGCCTATCCCTTCACAGCTTTTGTGGCAGGAATTGTATCTCATATTGGGAGAGCAATATGACCCATTTTGCTGATGGCTTCATCATAAGCATTCTTAAAGGATTGATATTTAATATGACGTTTATGGTTTAGTCCACCAAGTAGTGTCGCATCTTCTGGACGGTGAATACCAACACCAAGCATTCTTTTTTGATGGGGTTGTATTGATGTTTCGCTCTGATTATTGTTCTACTCAGGTAATAAATTGCTTGCTCATATCGCTGATCATTATTCTGGGCTAGCAAAACTCCTAGAGAATGATCCATAACTTGAACGTATATCAGGAAAGATTTTCTTGACACCGGAGCTGTATGGACAAGTGGATGCTTGAGGTACTGCTTGATTTTCTCGAACGCTTGTTGGCAAGCATCATCCCAGATGAATGATACACCTTTCTTCATTAATTTGGTGAAGGGCTGGCATCATCCTGAAAGATTTGAGATAAACCTCCGGATGTAGGCTAGTCCCTTGCAATCCTCTAAGCTCTCTAAGATTCCTTAGACGTTGCATCTTTTGGACAGCGTGGACTTTCTCTGCATCGAGGTGGATTCCTTTGAATGTTATGACAAATTCAAAGAATTTACCGCTGGTTACCCCAGGAAGGATTTGGTGGGATTCATTTTCAATTGATGCACCCACATGATAT
This sequence comes from Agave tequilana, assembly GCA_038442645.1. NCBI lineage: Eukaryota > Viridiplantae > Streptophyta > Magnoliopsida > Asparagales > Asparagaceae > Agave > Agave tequilana. The sequence goes on along the minus strand of JAVJIF010018863.1, from coordinate 76,074 downwards.
CGAACACTGTCTTCAGATCTGCTGTGTGATCATCTTTGGTATGACTTTTCACTATAATATCGTCTACGTAGTATTCTACTGTTTTGCGTATATGCTCATGGAAAATTGCATTCATAGCTCTCTGATATGTCGCCCCCGCATCCTTCAATCCGAAGGATATCACAGTATAGCATTACATTCCTAGTGGTGTCCTGAAGGATGTATGCTTCTCGTCATCAGGGTACATCTTAATTTGATTGTATCCAAAGAATCCATCCATGAAGGACATCCGTTCAAACCCACACGGGTTTTCGATCATAACATCTATGATTGAAAGGGAGAACTCATCTTTAGGACACGCCTCATTTAGATCACAGAAATTAATGCAAACTCGGATCTTCCCATTCTTCTTGGTGACAGGGATGATATTAGCCACCCAATTAGGGTGTTATCCTTCCCTGATGAAACCAAAGTCTATAAGCTTCTTAACTTCCAATTGGATTGCTTCCATTATCTCTGGGCAGAACTGTCGTTGCTGTTGCTTGATGGGCCTTGTGTTCGGATTGATGTTAAGAAGATGCATAGCCACCTGGGGGTCAAGACCGGGCATATCTTCGTAGTTCCAGGTGAAAACATCTATATACTCTCTCATGAGAGATATTAGATCTTCCTTCTTGGGCGGTGATAAGCTTTCGCTTATAAAGATGGTCTTAGAATTAGCTTCATCCCCAGATTAACCTGGGTTACCTTATCCTCCGTAAGTGGTTCGCGTTGTTCAAAGCGAATATCTCAGAGAGTATTTAGGTGCTTGATCTAAGAATCTGTATCTGACCAAATTATTTCTTTATCTCCATCTTCCGGGTGGCTTGTTGAAGCCATGTTTACTGAAAGGTCTTTGAAGATGTTACCAACACTGACATCTGACTCCCATGATGATGTAGCTAACGAGTGATTGTGATATAATGACTCTTCAGACTCAGAGGCTGACGGGATGGGGTTGACACAAAGCCCAACCGCCTCCGAGTTCAGTGATAATAATCAGGGGTTTCCTTTTTGGAACGAAGGATTGAAGTAGTGTTCGCCTTCCTCTGCCAAAGTTCAAGCCAGAACCACTTGCTAGATCACACCCCATGTACTCCATCATTTGAGTACATTTGGCTCGTAATGAGAGAACAAAGGGAGTTCAGTATCACTTTCTGAGTCTTCACGAATCATTGATTTGGACTCAACTCTTCCGAAAAAGATCAATTTTTGACCTTTGCGTCTTGCTGGGACCTCAAAGAAGGATCCTCGCACATCATTGACACTTGGATACGCCGTGAAAGATGATCTCACCAGTACATGCAATGATGATAGGGCATCTATTGTCGACCAAGGGTCATCATCTATATCGGTACTAGTATCTGATGTTAAAAAATCAGAAGCAAACACAGAAAAATAAACCAAATCTAAATCTTTATTAATATACCACTCACCTACATTATTGGTCGTGTTATTGACATTGAGTTTATTAACTCTCATTACAAATGGATTCAGCTCCCAAAGGCATTCTTCTTCTGCTACCGGTTCGACATTAGCTTCGTTGCCAGAGTCTAGTTCCTCTGGCTGGGGATTCTCGTCTGTCTCCAAAGAATCCTGGTAAAGGAGGGAGTCTGTGTAGTAGTTCTCACCTCATTGAACGGATGCCTTTCGGCGACCAACGTTCAGACTTTTCCATCTCTGTCAACATACTTCATGACTTGATGGAGAGTAGAGGGGATAATGGAGTTGCGATGAATCCATGGTCGTCCCAATAGCAAATTATACGAGGTGTCGGTGTTAATGACATAGCACGTCACCTCGGATCTTAGGTCCTCGATCTGACATTTGAGTTTAATCTTTCCCATTGGGTACGTACCATTGGCGTTGAAGCCATAAATGGTAGTTTGGGTGGCACTCAGTCGATGAGTAGGAATTTTCAAGTGATGCATGACCCGACGGGGCACGATGCTCAACGTAGATCCTGGATCCACCTGAATGCGGCTCACTTCAGATGATCCAGTATACCTTGTAAAGTACAGGGGCTTATCATCTTTCCTTTAACCTGCATCTCATCTGAAGTGAAGGTTATGCAGGGGACATATTAAGAGGCGTGGAGATTGTTTTCTTCATCTTTCTCTTCTGGTTTAGCCAGAATCTGGGCCATAAAGGCCTCAACATCGGCTAAGATTACTCTCAGAGCTTCCCTTGTTGACTTAGACAGTCTCAAGAGATCATAAATAGTAATCCTAGCCGGAATGTTGGTCAGTTGGGCCAAATCATTAAAGCGGTAAGGGGTTGAAGATCCCTCTGTTTTGTCTTTCGGGGGAACTTTGGCATATCAAATCTCCTTTTGCTTCTCCATGGGTTGCTTCGTAGATTGCTTGGTTGACTCTGGGGTGGGTTTAGGCGGATTTGCCACCATTTCATTGTACTTCTTCAAGTACAATTGCCCCGAGCGAGTCCCTGCTATAAGCGGTGCATTTGGTTCTGCGGTAAGGATGATTGTCTCCTCCTCTGAATCAGTTAACGAGGGGACATCAGTTTCTACTTTCCAAGAGGAAGCACACACCACATTGCAAGGTGAAGCTTTTGCTTTTCCCCTGGACTTCCTGTTGGTAACAGTAGTCTGCTACTAGCCTTCCACGAGGTCAGGATGAACCCACACGATCTCTCCTTGAGGAGTAGGAACAAGTATGAGATCTTTCTCCTGCTGGTAATGTGGATCTGTATTGACCTCCCTTAGTTCCCCTTCGGAATGGGAACCACTCCGACTGGCATTGGAGGCTGTACCCCAAACTGAAGGAAAGATGTCATATTGGCTATCACTTTCTTTTGCTCTGGGCGGAGCTTGAGCAAATCCGCATCAATCAAAACTTGGAGAATGTCTTTGAAGATGAAAAAGCTTTTGGTAGGGTACCCCAACATCCTGTGGTACAAGCAGTAATTAGGGTTATCGGTCTTGCCTACCTCTTCAGGACGTCTAGCTTTATGAAGCTTCGGTCTGCTGATCTTGTTGAGTAATTTGAACAATGAATCGATATGCTCGTCTTTGAAGGAGTACTACTTGTTGGCGCGCGGCTGGCTTGAAGAGCTACCCCCTCTAACTAGTTGGGGCTTAGAGGGAGACTTCATCTCTGTTACTAGTGTGTACTTTCTTTTAACTTGGAAAGACGCTTCTGGCGCCTGTCTTGTCAACTTTTCGGGTCTGGGCTTGTTTTCTTCTGCCTTAACCCTTACAACAATCTCTCTACCTGTTCACCTTGCTGGACCAATTGCTTATAAGTATGGCTTTTAACTACCCCTATCTGAGTTAGGAGTGAGGTTTGTAAATTATGACGACATGTTTCCATTAGGGTGGTCTGGGTCAAACCATTAGGACATCGGAGTGCCAAGTTCCAAAATATCTCCACAGATATTTTAACTGGCTCTCCTTCTGTTGCCTCGTTGCCAGGAGAGTTGGCATGGTAATCTCCGAATCATCTTCGAAGAAACGAGCGAGGAAAAGCTTCTCCAGATCACTTCGGTTCTTGATAGAGCCTTCTGGGAGCTTCGTGAACCATTCAAAAGCAATCCCTTAAAGGTTCCAATGAATAAACATGCCAGGATGGCATCATTTGATACTACATTCCTAGTATGGGACTTGAAATAGTATATATGCTGCCGTCGAAATCTTGTAGGGTCGGAACTTTGAATTTAGGAGGGTACAAACAAGGTCCCACTCAGTCGGGTATGACCGGACCACTTCTTCTTCTTGGAGGCCTTTCCGGTTGGCGAGGGCCTCAAGGCGTTGCTCTAGTTTACTCATCCTTTTAGAATGAGTACTCCCGTTCTCTGAATTAACCTCCTATTCAGATGGAAGCTTGGTTGGCTCAGAGTTGGAATACTCTTCATCTTCAGTATGTGCAGAGGATGAGCTTCCCCCTTCCTTCCATTTGCCCCTGGACTTTTTGAAAGAAGTTTTGGCCTTCGACTTCTTCTTGTCCTTAAACAACTGTGAAAGCATCTGCTCAAGGATATCGATAGATTCTTATTGGGCACGAATCATATCGAGCTGTTTCCTCTAGACTTGGGCTTGCTGTTCAAAGTGTCTAGCCAATTCTTCAAGGGTCTCTACCATATGCGCGAAGGCTTCTTTCTCTACTGAAGAGTTTGAGGCCTGTGATTCCGTGATGGCAGAGTATGACTTGCTTACTTCAATACCCCAGGCTGGGGCACTGTAGTCCACTTAGGCTATTACGCCAGTTCGAGTGTAGGTATGCCGGTACACTCTTTCAGGCTTGGTGTAAGACTCGTCGGAGCTGACTATTGGCTGCTTCCCCTTAGTTCTGCTTGGTGTAGTACTTGGACCCACCATATTCACAGTAAGTTAGGGTACTCTGTATTAGAGAAGGTTCTCCTTGTGCGGGAGCGATGCCTTTTGACCGAGCGGAAGACTGACGTGACGATAACCAGTTAACACCGACTGTATGCTTACATGCGAGCTGTAGTGGTATTCAGAGAGCACCGCTGTGATGAGCCGTTCACAGCAGCATTGTGGGGTGCTTTGATGACCACTCCTTTTCTTGGTTAAGTAGTCTCTTAGATCCATTGAAGGGGGATCGAAGAGACTAGCCTTGAGTCTCTGAGAATGAGGACTTTTCTGCTCGCTTCTAACCTTAGCCATTAGAGAGGGAATATTTACCTTGCGTCGCAACTCTGAGACGCAAGTCTCAGAGGCGCAGGGTTCAGAGATGCGGAGCTCACATTATGTGAAACGGACGCGACTCTTGCGTTTTGGCTTTGAGACATGGGTCTCGTGCCTCTGCTGAAAAGAGACGCGGACCTCGCGTTGTTGATTATCGCGCTTGCCTGACAGCAATTGAGAAACGCGAACTTCATGAGCCTCGCATTCTGACATAGAGATGCGGGTCTCGTGTCTCTAAGAAGAGACACAAACTTCGCGTTGCTGAATATCTCATCTATGAGGTAGGGTCTCAGAAATGCGAGCCTCTTCAGCTCTGTGTTTTGGTATCCATACGCAGACTTCACGCGTCTGATGCAGTTCAGAAGGGACGCTGGCCTGAGTCTCGCGTCCTATATCTGTTGGACAGATGGTTTTTTTCAGCTTCTTCCATCTATTGTCGACGTGCGCGACGCCTTTATTGACGTTTAGTATTCCAATTACGCTTCATGGGTTGCTGGGAACCCCTGGTAACTTAGAGCTGAGGAATGTTGAGAGGAGGGATGTGACAAGATTGGTCTTCAGTGATGTTAGCCTCGTGGGTCTTGTGGGAGACGTTGACGCGGCCACGCGCGTGACGCGACCAGAAATGACTCTGTTTGTGCAGGCCATCTTTGGGGAAGTCTCCGAAGAGACTTGGGAGCGGATCTCTGAGGAGACCCTGCAGTATTGCCACGCCACCCTTGGGCTCTTGGAGCCAGAAGAGAGGAACTCTTCATATTTTGCCTGATTGAATTCCATGACAAGTGATTCGACTATTTTTCCCATGAAGGTGACATCACCTTGCGCTACAACTTGCTCATCAGTGGAGAAAGTAGTCCCCAGCGAAGTTGCCATCTCTTGTATGGGGAGGAAAAATTTGAAAATGGGTATAGTAAAGTTTTCTTGAATCAATGAAAGAGTACAACAATTCTAAAAACTTTAATTACAAGAGAGAAGATTTTCAAGCTTAAATCTCCTTTTTGTTTAACACCAGGTTCTTTATGTGCAGTGAAAAGTGATTCTTGTTTTCAGTTGACCGGGTTAACGTCAATCTCTTCTGAAACTCTTCTTCTTGGATCACAGATGGAGTAGTATAACTCCTATCAATGAAATCTCAAAGTGACTTTGGAAATAACTTGAACTCAGCAAGTTGATAGAAGAGTTTAACTCTTTATAAATCTTCCTCAGCTGAAAAATTCTGACCCCTTTTCAATAGCAAACTGAGCTATTTATAGGGGTTTCAGAGGTAAAATGTCCCCTAAAAATCCTCCATAATGGGGTTAACTTCCCTCATTACGTGGGAAGTACTTGACCCAGTAATGGGGGTAGTTATAACTGAGAGTAGGACTCCTCTGCACTTGGAACGCGGGCTTGAGCCCTGCGTTTAGCCATTGAGGTAACACTTGATGCGGGTCTTTAGGCTCACGTTTGGTGGTGTTGAAACACGAGCTTCAAACTCTGTATCGAGCTTCGCGTCTGAGATGTGGGTCTTGAGCTTCGCATTTGGGCACTACAGTGGTGTTGAAACGCGAGCTTCAAACTCCATGTCGAGCTTCGCGTCTGAGATGCGGGACTTAAGCTTCGCGTTTGGGCACCACGGTGGTGTTGAAACGCGAGCTTCAAACTCTGTGTCGAGTACTGAAGTGGTGCTGAGACGCGGGCTTTGATTTTTTTATCTTGGCATTGCAGTGGTATTGAGACGCAGGCTTCGAGCCCTGCGTCTTGGCTCTGCATGAGTGGATTTGATTAGCCTCGCGTCTGAAGCATGGCCCTGTTATCTGATGACTTGTCTTCAGTGATTTTTTGACAGTCTGCAGACACTATTCAGTACAGTGTAAGTTTCAGAAGACTGGTGAGGATCATCCAAACCACAAACAAACCTTGTGGAGAGTGAAATTATTGTTGTTGTAATCTTTAAGGTTAACATAGTTGCATATGGCAAGAACTGGTGATTGATTCTGGGGCAAGCCAGTATATATGTGTTGACGGACGAGTTTTCTCTCCTTATTCCTCCGTTGATGATGGTGAACAAGTATTCATGGGCGATTCGAGGCCCTCACCCATTATGGGTAAATAAAATGTGCTGGAAGATCCTTTTTCTTGCAGATGTGCTTCATATTTCAAGGATCCGTTGGAACCTCATTTCATTATCTCTTCTTGAAAAGCTGGAGTTAAGGTTTGCTTTGAGCGTGACAAAATTGTAATGACTTCAAATGGATAATCAGAGTTTATTTATATTGAATGTACTTGAAATCATGAATATGAACTTTTTCTGCTTACTTGATTGACTCTTGTGATCTTTGCATGGTGGGTTAGGACATGTTGATTTTTCTTATATTAATAAAAAAAAGGTATAGATCTCTTACATAATGTTACTATATCTGATCATGATAAATGTGAAATATGTGTTGAATCTAAATTCACTAAGAAATCATGTAAAAGTGTACAAAAAGAATCTGAATTGCTTGAACTTATTCATACTAACCTTGGTGACCTGAAAAATAATTTAACTAGAGGTGATAAAAGATTTTATATCACTTTTATTGATGAATATTCTAGATATACAGTAATTTATCTGTTGAGATCTAAAGATGAAGCCTTTGAAATGTTTCTAAAATAAATCAGAAGTTGAAAATTAGCTAAATAAGAAAATTAAGAGATTGAGATCAGATAGAGGTGGTGAATATGAACTTAAATAATTTAATGAATGTTGTGAACAACAAGATATAATTCATGATATTACCCTTCCATATTCATCTGAATCTAATGGTGTAGCTAAAAGAAAAATAGAACCCAAAAATATGGTGAATGCTATGCTTATTAGTTCTAATGCACCTCTGAAACTGTGGGGGAGGCTATACCACTGCTTGTCATATTCAAGTAGAATACCATACAAGAAAATCGATATAACCCATATGAACTCTGAAAGAATATGCACCTAACTTAAACTATTTGAAAGTGTGGGGGTGCATAGCTAAAATTTTCTATTTGAACACAAAAGAAAGAAACTAGGACCCAAAATTTTTGACTGCATGTTTATAGGTCATGCTCAACATAGTGCTGCATGTAGATTTCTTATGATTAGAAGTGATACAAATGCTATGGAGCTTAACACTATTATCAAAACTAAAAATGCAGAAATTTTTAAGCATATTTTTTTCAATGAAAACCCATAAAGAGAAACCTTCTCATGCTTCATCCTCTAGTCATGCACAATAATCTGGTGATAATGAAGAGATTGAACGAAGGAGACGTAAATGGTAGAAAAGAAAATGACTTAGGTAAATTTTCTTTATATTTCTAGTTGATGAGACCCTCTAACTTATAGAAAGACAGTCTTCTTTCTGAATGCTTCATTTTGGAAAGAGACTATTAACAATGAATTAGTATCTATATTATCAAACCATACTTAAAAACTTGTTAATTTGTCACCAGGTGCGAAACCAATTGGTTGCAAATAGATAATTAAATGAAATCTGAAATCTGATGGGTCCTTGGATAAATTTATATCTATATTGGCTGCTAATGATACACTCAAAAAAAGATTTTGATTATTTGATACTTTTTCTCCTATGACTAGAATTGCATTTATTAGTTTGTTGTTTGTCTTAATATCTATCCATAAGCTTGGGATACATCAAATATATGTTAAACTGAATTTTAAATGGAGAATTGGAAGAAAAAAATATATATAGATCAACCTGAAGGTTGTGTGACAACTAGAAAAGAATACAAAGTTTGCAAACTTGTAAAATCTTTATATGATTTAAAACAAATACTCAAACAATGGTATGTTAAATTTGACAGTATTCTTGATTTATCTGATTAATAAACCCGATAAATGTATTTATACTAAATTTGATGATAATGTTGGTGCTATCATATGCTTATATGTTGATGATATACTTATATTTGGTACAAATTTAGAAATTATAAATGACACTAAATCATTTTTGTCTTTTAATTTTGACATAAGTGAAGCTGATGTGATGTTAGGTTTTAAAATAACTAGAGATTAAGATCGTATCATTCTTTCACAAGGACATTATACAGAAAGAATGCTAAAGAAATTTGATCTTTTTGACTGCTCTCATATTTTACTCCTAATGATGGCAACGTTCACCCGAGAAAGAATAAAACAAAGTGTGTCACAATTTGAGTATGCACAAATCATTGGTGGTTTAATGCACATGATGAGTTATACATGACCTAACATGGCTTATGCAGTGGGACGATTTAGTCATTACACTCATTGTCCTGAGAAGGACCATTGGACATCATTATATCGAGTATCAAAGTATTTAAAAGGAATTATTAATTATAATTTGACATTTTGTGATTTTTCTTCTATTTTAGAGGGGTACTTCGATGCTAACTGGATATCAGATTCAGATGAGTTGAAGTCCATAAGTGGATATGTGTTCACACTTGGAGGTGGTGTAATGTCTTGCAAATCGTCCAAGCAAACTGTCACAGCTCGCTTCACTGTGGAGTATGAGTTTGTTGCCTTAGAGAAGACAAATACTGAAGTTGAGTGGCTCAGAAACCTATTAGTTGATATACTAATTTGAAAGAGATCAGCTCCATCTTTGTCTATTCATTGTAATACCAAGCTATTATTGCTAGAGAAAAGAATAAAATATAAATGGAAAGAGTAGGCATATACACCTAAGACATAAAATTGCAAAGTAACTGTTAGATGATGGGATCATATCTCTTGGCTATGTAAGGTCAGAGCTTAATATAAGTAATCCTTTGACCAAACCACTATGGAGAAAACTAGTGGAGAATATATCGAGGGAATGAGACTTATGTCTATAACAAAGAGTAAAAAAAGATGGTAACCCAACCTATGTAATTGACGAACTCATGAAGTAAGTTCATATGAATAATAACAAATCATTTGTTGAGTTGGTGACACACTATCATTATCTTTATTATTAAGAAGTCTCTTCCTATGGTGTAGACAGTGCAAATTGCAATGTGTTAATGATGAGCATTAGCTCTTAATGGATTATCATAGCTCTTATTGGGTTTTGTGTTTAATTGTAATGCACACTTGATGAAATCACCTATATGAGTGTGAAAATGAGGTCGCTTCCTATGAGAATAAAAACATAAAAACATATTCTCTCGAGCGCTCACGAATATTCAGGAAGGGTGGATAAGAAAATTAGAGCAACGCCTCGAGGCCTTACAAATCGAGACGGTATCTAAGATATGGGGATAGTTCGACCCTACCCAGCAGAGTGGCACATGGCTCCATACCCTCCCAAGTTTAAGGCACTGACCCTTCATAGTTTCGACGGTAAAGGGTCACCAAATAAATGCATATACTACTTCAAATTCCAAACTGAGAATGTAGTATCAAACGATGCCATCATGTCTCGTTTATTTATTGGTACTCTTAAAGCGGTCACCTTTAAATTGTTCATGAAACTTCCTGCCGGCTCGATTAAGACATGGGTCAACCTCGAGAAGTTATTTTTGGCTTGTTACTTTAAAGGCGATACAGAAATTTCAGTATGAACTCTCCTTACAGCCAAGCAAAAGAAAGGAGAGTCCATCAAAATATTCATCGAGAGATTTTAGAGCATGACACTCCGTTGTCCCAGCGGCATGACCCAGTCTACACTGGTTGAGACGCATCATCATAACCTGCAAACTTCTCTACTTGCTCAAATGGGAGAAGCAGAATATCTCACTTAGAAGCAGTTGGTGCTACAAGGTGAATAGGTGGAAGAGATTGTCACCGGGGTCAGGCCTAAAGAAAAAGACATCAAACCAAGACCCGATAAGCCAATGAGACGCGCCCCAAAGTCGTCTTCTCAACTGAGCAGAAGAGATACTCTGGAAACAGAAGTCAAGTTACCTTCAAAGACCCAGTTAGTCAGAGGAGGAATGGCTCCTGGCCAAGCACGTGCCAATAAACTGTACTCTTTTAAGGATAAGCACGTGATCTTTTTATTCAAGTTACTCCAAAAGAGTAACAGACTCAAATTGTCAGAGACCAGACATCCTGAAGAGGTAAGGAAGACTAATAATACCAGCTACTATTTATATTACAGGATGCTACGGAACCCTACCAAGAATTATTACATCTGTAAAGATGTGCTTCATGCTCTGATCAATGCAGAAGTATTAAAACTCCATCCAGAACAGAGGAAGGTGACGTCCAACATGATAGCCTCATCACCTATTCAATTCGGACAGAACCTCTCGATAGTGCCAACCAGAGCAGTCCCCATCCTAAAAGGGGAATTAAGAGTTATCAATACTGATCCTCACAATCAGAAGGAGAAAGGTCTTATTCCAGTGCCTACTCCTCGAGAGGAAACAATGTGGGTCCACCCTGACATTGTTCAAAGCCAGCAATGGATGACTGTCACAAACAGAAAATCCAAAGGCAATGCCAAAGTGTCCTCCAGTAATGTGGTAAGTATCTCTACAAGAGAAACCAAGAAAGATGTCGCCTCCCGTACTAGTTCAGGAGACGAGAAATCTGCCTTTGCTAATGACACATGCATACCTCCCACATCAAAGACTCGGTCTAGCAAGCAGTACTTGAAATAGTATGGCGAGTTGATGATAAACTCCCTACAGTCAGCTGAGAAAACAAACAATCGTCCACGAAGCCATCCGTGGAAAAGCAAAAAGATCTCCGGTATGCCAAAGCTCTTCAGAAAAATGGTGTGGGACCTTCAACTCTTTTTCGTTTTGATGTTTTGGCTCAATTAACCAACATCCCTACTTGAATCACTCTCTATGAGCTCCTAAGACTTTCCAAGTCTATAAGGGATGCTTTAAGAGAAGTATTAGCAGATGCAGAGATTTTCTTGACCCAGATTACTACTATATGTGAAGAGGAAGATGACAATCATTGCCACCATACCTCGAAGCAGTTTCCCTGCATCACCTTCACCCCAGAAGATATGTAAGTTAAAGGAAAATATGATAGACCCCTGTATTATACAGGGTATATCAGATCATCTGAAGTGAGCCATATTCAGGTTGATCTGGGATCCACGTTGAGCATCATGCCCCGAAGGGTCATGCAGCATTTGGGGATCCTCATCCATCGGTTAAGCGTCACTCAGACAGCCATCTATGGTTTCAACACCAATGGTATGCCTCCAATAGAAAAAATCAAACTCAGGTGTCAAATTGGAGACCTGAAATGTGAGGTGACATGTTATGTCATTGAAGCTGACACCACGTACAATCTGCTGCTTGGACGACCTTGTATTCACCGCAACGCCTTCGTCCCATCCACTCTTCATCAAGTAATGAAATATGTTGGTGAAGATGGAAAAGTGAAAACGTTGATTATCGAAAGACATCCGTTCAAAAAAGTTGAGAATTATTTTACTGGCTCTCTCCTTTATCAGGATTCTCTTGAGACTGATGAGAGTCCATACCCAGAAGAAAATGACTCTGGCAATGAAGCTAATGCAGAGCCAGAAGAAGACGAGTGTATTTGGAAATAAATTCCCTTACAACAAGTATTGATAAGCTCAATTTCGATACCACCACCAATGTTGAAGGCGAGTGGTTTATCAATAAAAATTTAGATTTGGCTTACCTTTCTGTATTTGCTTCGAATTCTGTACCATCAGACACTAGTACTGACGTGAACAGTGATTCTTGGTCAGTAATGAATGCCTTGACATTATTGCGCACACTGATCGGGGCGGAACTAGCACTCAAAAGTGTGTTTTATGTAAAATCGATGAAAAGCTCGAATGTGCTAATGTACCCTCGATACTTCCGTTATAGCATTGGCTTAACGGGTCGAATCCACAGGGAAGGGAGGCGATAGAAGCATTAACAGTCTCTATTCACGTCAGTTGTTAACACTTCTTCTTTGTTGAAAGAATGAAAAAGAATGAAAAAGAAAAGAAAATGAAATCCAAAATGTGGTAGGTGAGGAGAGCGATGAAAACGGCGATGTAAAAACAAAAGTGAAGTGCTTTGGAAATCAAAATAGAAAAAGAGATGGAACAAGATTGAACTAAGAAGGATGGTAAAAATACCGATAGAAAACTGAGAAAAGAGTTTGGAAAACGATTTCTAAATCAAAAGAAAAGAAAACTCATGGCTACTAACTACTAAATGCTCCACTAACCATGCTAACCTCTTCGAGATAGTTGCCTCACATTTTGATCCTTGGCCATCACAATCCTTGGCTCCAAGAGACGGTACAAAGCATGGCTTATGGATGGTTCATCACATTCAAAACATTGCATCAAGAACAAGCTAATACAAGCATCACTCATTACACTACTAGCATGAAATAAAAGAGCATGAAATAAAAGAGCATGAAATAAAAGAGAGTTAGCTTGGTTAGCAAGTTAGCAAGTTAGCAAGTTAGATGTTAGAACCCATCATCTTTGGCCATCAATGGCTCTTGCAAGAACAAGACCTTATAGAGGCAACCCGATTCATGTGAATTATCAAGTAAGTGGTTAGATGGTTAGTGGTTAGTAGTTAGATTGCCATGAGAAGAAAAACTAGCAAGAAATCATGTAGAAGGTGAAGGAGATTACATTGGAAGAGAAAGGAGGCATCTTTACATAGAGTGTCACTCTCTATTACATCAATCCCTTGCTTTCTCTCTCTAGAAATCACTCAGCCCTACTACAATGATCTAAAAAGAAATGAAAATACAAGAAATGAAGAACACTCACCTACACTACTCCTAAAATCTGTACCTACTCCTAAAAACGAAGACTGCTCTCGGTTTGGGCCATTGCAGGGATATTTATAGGCCTCAGAAGCATCCAGAAGACGAGACGAGGCCACGCGTCAAAAATCGACGCGTGGCTCCACTGGAATGCCACGTATCCGCAAGGATTACCGCGGATCCGCGGCATTTCCAGAGAGTTGGGTCTCTGGATTTCGTCAGGCGCTCCCTCTGCCTGCGAGAATTGTCAGGGTATATCCCGTTTCTGGTATTTGCACCCGAATATTCGTCTGACAAGCGCAGGAGTCTAGGTTCAATGCATCTTCTAGAGAATCCTTTGCTTGGCCTCCAAGTAATGCGGGATTAATTACCCTTAATTGGGTCTAATTAAGCTCTTATTCCATCTTTGCCCTTGGACTTTGGATCTACCTGCAATAAAGACCAAAACACGGTTTAGATCGACTATTTATTCATAAATCTGTGAGAGAATGCGACATAATAATGCAGAATCGTAGACTAATCACACCCCCACACTTATTCTTTTGCTCGTCCCGAGCAAAACAAGAAAAGAAAAAACTATACTACAAGGGTTATTACACCACTTTCGCAGGTGACGCGATTGCACTGAGCATGTGCAACAAGCCGTTAAACCTCTAGGTTACCCTAGAGGAGGAGTGTTGTCTCCAGAGGGTTTTCAGTGGATTGCACCCACAAAATCCATAAAAGAAAGAAGACAAATGTTAGTATTTTAAAAACGCATTTTGAAAAGAGAGACAAGTTTATAAAATATTTTTGCAAAAATATAAGCGATCTAAGGTCATAAGTCCACCACAAATCATTCTTCCTTAAACTTAGTCTCTATGCAAGATCTTGTCTTCAATTAAGGTAAGAATTCAAAATTAGATTGAATAATTTATCTTTCATAAAACCTAGATAATATGCACTTTGTGATAGTGAAGATTTCTGGGATTTCAACTCTAACCATCAAGCCATTTATTTATATTATATATATATATATATTTCTTTTTCTTCCCTTAGTTTTCTTAGGCTTTCTAGTTCACCCATGTGGCGAGCCTATAACCGATGACTCCCAAACCAGATGGTCCTAGGGCACCAGATGAGAAAATATCCCTCGGGTTTAAGGACTCAAGTAAACAAGGCCACAAAACTAAGGGGGATTATTTGCTTCTTTTGACCACCGTTAGGCGTGAATAATCATGCTTCTTGAGGCATAATTATCCAGCTTAATAAGTGATGTTTTATTCATTTTTTTCTTTTTTTATTTATTTTTTCTTTATGGCATTTTAGGTCTTTGTTTCCATCCCAAAAATTGTGTAAGTGTGGAGTGCATACTATCTAAGGCAAAAAATTCAAGATAAAAATATCTCCCCAATTTATCTTACTTAGCCTATAATTTTAAACAAGATCTATTATTTCAACTAGGTTTAAGATGTCATAATTAAGGCTTCCTTAATTTCTAAGATCATCTTAATTTTCTTAAAAATAGATCAAAACTTTGTCTCTTATTTCAAAAAGTTTTTTAAAGAAAGAGAAAAATTTCTATACAAAAGAGAAGATTTCTAAAAAGTATCCAAAAAGAAGTGTAAAAGAAAGAAAATCTAAAAACTCTAAGTTAGTAAACCCTCCCCCACACTTATCTCATGCATTGTCCTCAATGCATCGTGATATATGTATGCATGAAACAAATAGAGGGAAGGAAAAAATTACCTCAAGGTGGTGGTTCCGGTGGCGGCCTGATTGGTCCACGAAAGGCGACCCAATCATTCTTGCGTGGAGTCCGGAGGAAACCACCAGAAACCTCCATGATACAACCCACTAGAAAGATGTATATATGCATGATTTTTATTAACAGTTTTACCCCATCTAATTTCCAAATTTCAAAATAATTTCGGAATCAAATTTATCAACAACCTTGTCCCAGAATGGAATGATTGATTTGGACTCAGGAAGTACATGAACTAATACCGACTCAGAAAAATGACACAAGTCAAGTAAAGGTTCGGGAGTCGAGATCGGTTCAGGAAGTGGGTCCAAATCAAGAAGATGAAGCTCAAGTCCACATTCATTTCCCCATGATGGAATGTGACTTTCTAAGAGTGGTGATTCAAGTTCAGGAATGACAGGTATGGGAATCAAAACTGATTCTAAAATGTTGCTCAAATTGGGTAACATAACAGGAGTCAATAATGATTCAGGAATTTGAACTGGATCACAAACTTGAGAATCAAAGTCACATTCCTCATTAAGTTCAATTCCACAAAAATGAGAACTTACCAATTTATCAAATGGACTTTCAAAAGTATGAAATTGGTCAAGTTCAATATGATCATCATAAGAGATTGGTGATTCAATTTCACAATGAACTGGCACTGGATCCAATACTGACTCAGGTAAAGGAGTGAAATCAGGTGAAGACACCGGAGTTATAATTGAATCAGGAAGTAGAATTGAATCATCAAGTGGAAGTTCAGGATCATATTCATGCTCAAATTCAATTTCAGGAAAAGGATAACTTGCCAAAATGTCAATGGGATCTGAAGTTTGGACAAGTTCAGGTGGGTGTGCTGAAATTGAATCTTAATTTTCAAAATGACAAGAGTCTTGGGTCATATTAATAGAGTTTGGCATGGCTGAATTGGTCAAAGGTTGATAAGATAGAGTTTTCTCATTCCTAATCATGTTAGACAATTGACTCAATTGTTCTTCCACCTTATTGATAGACTCGGCATGTGATTTTTGATATCGTAACAGAGACTCTTGCAAGATATCCAAACCCTTATCTAGCCTTGATGGTTGCTCTAGAATGGGAGTATAGAAATCTTGGTTTTGAAAATTTTATGAATAATGTGAGTCAAAAATGTGTGGAGATTGAAGCTTGGACTCACACAAGAGTTCTTTACTCGTTTCCAAGGCAAATGGTTGTTCATTATGCAGAGGTGGAAGTGTGCAAGACTCTTGAAGATATTTTAGAGAGGCCAATGTTTGCTGAACGCTTTGCCTGGCCTTTTGTAAATTGGCTTCTACTCTCTTTTCAAACTCAGATTTTTCTTCAATTGGAGGTTTAGAAAAAGGAGTGTATGAAGCGGAATCGGGGAATGAGTATTGGGGATAAGGTGAATATGATGGACAAGGTGGGCATGGGGGACAAGGAGGTTGATAATTAAACTCGGGGACTTGAATCCCCATTGACTCTGTGACGAGTTGAAATTATTTTGAAAATTATAGTCATAAGAATGTGGGTATGGGTTGTATTGATTCGGATAAGGCCAACCCGGTGTACGTGTTGGTGCATATTGTAAAACGCCGGGTTGGAATTAGCCGAACCAAATGGGATTGGTGTGAAATATGGATTCATGTTCGGATTGAAAGAATTGTTATTGTTGAATGCCATTTCACAAACTATCACAAACAAAAAGAAAAATCAAACAACAAACAAAAAGAAAAGAAAAATCAAAACCAAGCCAATAGAAGGGTTGACCTAGACCTAGATGTAGATGTCCCTAGGGGCCAACGTCTATTCAAATTTTATTAAGGCTTGGGTTGTGTGAGTGGGGAGATGATTTTTGGGCCAAGGAAGGATGATGAAATCCCACCTTATCTTGTTTGGGTTTTGCCCTTAATTTCAATTCGTGCAAGTGTGCAATATAGACAAGAATATAACACAAAGCAGTAAATCACCCACATGTTTGTCCTATGCTATATGTAATGCCATATGTACATGTCCATCCAGATCACAACAACAGAACAAAATACAGTATTCTGGAATTGAATTGACACGTGCCTAAATGCAAATGTCTAAACCGTTTTAAAGGCGTCCAAATACCGTATTTTAGTTCTTTTATTTTTATGGTGTGTAGGCAATCAAAGCAAGAAATATAGCAGCACAACTCAACTAGCTATTACAATTAACACATCCCAGAACAACAACAATTACTACGTTCTCAAAATTGCCGCGGGTTCGCGGCACATGCCGCGGTTGCGCGGCAGTTCTTCGGAATCTGGGTCTCTGCTTTCACGAGCAGGGAAAGGCAAAGCTAGCTTATGTTCTGCAATGTTAAGAACCTGTAAATATTGCCCTGCACACCAAAACAGAGAAGACAATGTTAACAAAAACGTGAAAACAAAACCATTCCCTTCCCCGGCAACGGCGCCAAAAATTTTGATCGGGGCGGAACTAGCACTCAAAAGTGTGTTTTATGTAAAATCGATGAAAAGCTCGAATGTGCTAATGTACCCTCGATACTTCCGTTATAGCATTGGCTTAACGGGTCGAATCCACAGGGAAGGAAGGCGATAGAAGCATTAACAGTCTCTATTCACGTCAGTTGTTAACACTTCTTCTTTGTTAAAAGAATGAAAAAGAATGAAAAAGAAAAGAAAATGAAATCCAGAATGTGGTAGGTGAGGAGAGCGATGAAAACGGCGATGTAAAAACAAAAGTGAAGTGCTTTGAAAATCAAAATAGAAAAGAGATGGAACAAGATTGAACTAAGAAGGATGGTAAAAACACCGATAGAAAATGAGAAAAGAGTTTGGAAAACGATTTCTAAATCAAAAGAAAAGAAAACTCATGGCTACTAACTACTAAATGCTCCACTAACCATGCTAACCTCTTCGAGATAGTTGCCTCACATTTTGATCCTTGGCCATCACAATCCTTGGCTCCAAGAGACGGTACAAAGCATGGCTCATGGATGGTTCATCACATTCAAAACACTGCATCAAGAACAAGCTAATACAAGCATCACTCATTACACTACTAGCATGAAATAAAAGAGCATGAAATAAAAGAGAGTTAGCTTGGTTAGCAAGTTAGCAAGTTAGATGTTAGAACCCATCATCTTTGGCCATCAATGGCTCTTGCAAGAACAAGGCCTTGTAGAGGCAACCCGATTCATGTGGATTATCAAGTAAGTGGTTAGATGGTTAGTGGTTAGTAGTTAGATTGTCATGAGAAGAAAAACTAGCAAGAAATCATGTAGAAGGTGAAGGAGATTACATTGGAAGAGAAAGGAGGCATCTTTACATAGAGTGTCACTCTCTATTACTTCAATCCCTTGCTTTCTCTCTCTAGAAATCACTCAGCCCCACTACAATGATCTAAAAAGAAATGAAAATAAAAGAAATGAAGAACACTCACCTACACTACTCCTAAAATCTGTACCTACTCCTAAAAACGAAGACTGCTCTCGGTTTGGGCCATTGTAGGGATATTTATAGGCCTCAGAAGCATCCAGAAGACGAGACGGGGCTGAAAAGACACCTAGAGGGGGGGTGAATAGGTGATATGGCTAATCTATGAACTAAATGCGGAATTTAAAAACTTAATGCAAATATACACTCAAGTGCTATCAACAAGTGATGCACACAACCAAGCCAAGCAAATATGAATGAGCAATATAAATAGATGCATGGCACAAAGTAAAGAGAGAGTTAGAGAGAGAGTCAATGGATCAAGCGCAAACAACAAGATATGTTCCGAGGTTCGAGCACCTAGCTCTACATCCCCGCCTTCGACACACGAAGGATTTCCAATCCACTAGCTTGTCCACAAAGGACTCCCACAAAGGGAACCTCCACCGAGGATTTGGGGCAATCACGATTACAAGGAGTACCCAACTCCTCTCCTTACGAACACAACCTCTTCCTTGAGGCACAACTCCAATCCAACAACAAACACCTCTCAACCAATACAAGGATCACCTCACAACTTGAGGGATACAACCCAAAGCACAAAGCAAGTAAAGATTGGGTTACAACTTGGTGGTCAACACAACCACAAACAATCTCTTTTCCCACACAAATATCCTATAGATATAGATAGTAGTTTTTAGCTCAAGTGTGGAGAAAACCAAGGGATATGAAACCAGCAACTCAAAGAAAAACCTTTGGGAAACAAATGAAATCAAGATATAGAAGTTCAAACAAAAGCTTTTCCCAAAATCCCTTTTCTTTGGTTTTTCAAACCCTAATAAAAAACACAAAAGATTGTTCACTTTGAATCCAAAAACCTATCTTTTTTTTTTGCAGCAAAAACACCAGAGAGATAGAAAATTTTAGCCCAAAAATTCTTAGAGAAAAACTCTCTCAAATGGGGTATTTATAGGCAATTAGAAACCTAGCCGTTTACAGAATATTGCCAGATTTACCCTGCCGGTCGACCGGCCAACGGTCAAATTCTGAACCGTTGTGGCTACCGGTCGACCGCCTCGGTCGACCGAGAATTCCTGAGAGCCAACAGCTCTCCGTCGGTCGACCGCTTCGGTCGACCGGATACAGAGTCAGCCAGCGTGCACGTATCCGTGCACGTCGGTCGACCGAAACGGTCGACTGGCTTCTTTGGTACGGTCGACCGTACCAGTCGACCGGCCAAGCCTGGTAGACAAAAGTCAGGTCTGAAATCTGAGGAAAATTAATGTCAAATAAATTCTTATAAATTACTAAAAATCCCTAAAAATAGTTTTAGCATTTTGCATTGATATATAAACATGTGATAAAAGTTTTGACTCAAATATCAAGCAATTAAAACTATTTTTGTATCTTATCATATTTATCAAAAACCAAAACTTATATTTTCTAAAACTCGGATTTTGAATAGAAAATACACATTGTCCAAAACCTATCTGAAATACAAAAATATGATATTTAAACATTTTGAAGCATATTGTATATGAATAGAAATTCAATATACAAGAAACATATATATATCATAGTTTTTGTCATTAATTCAAAATATGTTTTGTCAAAAATACCAAAACATATAGCACATGAATAAAGGAGTCAAAACTAAGTTTGTCTAGGAATTAAAGCATGCATGTATATAGAACAAATCATATATACATTAAATCATGTCAACTTGTTTTGATCTATCTATTCATGAAAACCAAGATCGGTTAAACCTAAAACCGAAAAACCAAAAACCAATATTCAAAACATGAAACGTGTGTGTTGTGAACTTGAGCATTATCATACTATTCTAATCTTTACAATTAGGTTCTAAACACAAACTAAACTAGGGATACCTAAGTCTTCTTGTAGAGCGCCGTCTCCAAGTTGACTCGGTCCAAACCGTGATTCACCAAGCAAGTGCTATATATGATCTTTGACGCTTGGGCTCTTGAATCAACATGTGCAAGCTTCCAAATCATCTTGTTGAAGCTAAACACCAACTAATATCTTGGTTAATGATCTGAAACTAAAATCACAAGATAATTAGTACACATAACTACATGAGTTAATCATCATCAAAACTAGAGTGGAAGGTCTTTGGGCCAACAATCTCCCCCTTTTGATGATGACAAAACTCATGGAGTTATATATGCATGGATTAAAGTAAAGCTTCAAAGAAGCTCCCCCTTAACTCATGCATAGGAATAAACAAACAATAAGATGCATATAAACAAGGTTCTTGACATAAAATGAATATGCATGTGAAACATGCTATTGATTCCAATTAAAACAAAAACAACTAAATTACCAAAACATGCTCTTGATACCAATGGATACTAATAAAAACAAAACTCATAATGCTCTTGATTCCAATACCAATGGAGATGAAATGAACATAAAACTGAAAACTCATGCATATCAACTCCAATAAATCTTCTCCCCCTTTTTGTCAATCATCAACAAAGGGGTAAAACAAAATAGATATATGAAACAAAGAATAAACCAACTACTTCAAGGGTGAAACCAAAAATGATACCAATTAAAAAAATGTGTCAAAGAAGTGCATTATGATAACAATAGAAAGTGATCATAAAAACATTTAAGAAATGCCTACCAATTACCAATTGAAAGTAAGAGGGGCATTGAAAACAAATATGATCCCAATTGAAATTAACATATTGAAAATAAAAACACATGATACCAATTGAAAAACACATTGATACCAATTTGAGAGAACAAATGCATCTTGATACCAATTGAAGATATATATCTTTATAAGCATATGATACCAATTAAAAATCAATAATCATTCTTAAATCATTTTTTTTCTCATAAAGTTAGGGAGTGGGAAACAAAACCAATGGTAAACTAAATATCAATTGAAAATGTGAGTTTTCTCCCCCTTTATGAAATACCAACTAAACATATGCTTAGGCTAGAAATAAGATACCTGTTGAAAACTAAGTCAATTGAAATAATGTTAAAGCTCAAGCTTAGCATAAGCAAGATAATGATAATGCTTGTATAAAGAAACCAACTGAAAATTGAATCAATTGAAAATGATGGTCATTAAAAAAATCAAGCTTATCATAAACAAAATTTGTGCATATATCATCTATATATGTATGTAAGAAATAGATACCAATTTGAAATTTGATACAGAGATACCAATTGTAAATTCATATTATATGAAGTGTATGCATACATATAAAACAAAACATATATGAGTATACAAAAGGATGTCAAGATTTGATACCAATTGAAAGAATTCAATGATACCAATTGAAACAACAATAAGATCAAGTGTATATCTCATATTCACTACCACCCAATCATGTGCAAGTTTAAAAATGATTTTCATTATAAAGCATACATGATCATGATCTCCCATCCAACCACCCTTCGATGGTAGGAGTTTTCAAAAATAGATTTGAAATTATAGTATGTTTGAAAATCTCTACCAAAATGAAGAATATCGCAACTAGTTAAATGGAGGGTAAACTAGTACGATATCCATCAAGTAAGGAATAATAAAATATTTTTCATGAAGACGCATGTAAACCACATGGCACTAAAACACTCAAAATCCATATAGCACAATTTGTACTCATGAAAACTAAATCATGAGAAAACATTAAATAGGGTGAGTGTACGAGTGTTGTGTGAAACATATCATCATGAAAATGGACAATCAAGCTCAATTGAAATTCCTTTAAAATATAAACATATGAAAACTAAATTTTCATTACTAAAGGAAATCTCCTAAAAACATGAAAGTCTAAACTCTTCATTAAAAGTCAATTTATACTTCAAGGTATATGTATGTTTAGACAAAACAAAAGTATACATACATATCTCTAAACACAATTGAGTCCAAAATATAGATTTGCATGAAAAGCAAATGACTCAAGGGGCATACATGTATATCTTAAGGTTTGGCAAAATAGACATATACATGAAGTGAAAACACTTTATCATAGAAAACACATGATCATAAAACATATCAAAAATGAGGAATACATGTATGAATGCATGAATCATCAAAACTAGACTATACTAGCACATCTAATGAGTACAAATAGGCATCCAAGCACAAACATATATAAAGGTTTATTTGTGGCCCATTTTATGTACAAGTATAACTCCTAGTTTTCATGAAAACTAACATCTAAGCATATATTCAAATCATAAAGCATAAAACAAGTCATAAATCAACAATTATTCTAAAAATGATCCTTATATAAATTCATATGCTATAAGAATCAAGATATACATAATATCAAAACAATTGTGAAAACACAAAATATGGAATCATATAAACAATGGTGATTACAAATTGCAATACATGTATAGCAATGAACATACTAATCAACACATGAATCATTAAAACACAAAATCATAGAATCATGAACATCATATGATCATCATGCATATGCATGTGCAATAGATCTAAGGCATACATGTTAGTATAAACAAAGTGAGAACACTAAATATAGATCCATATGAAACATGGGTGCTCAAGGAACTAAACATGTATAACATTAATCTAATGAACAAGGCACAAGCATAATGAACAACAAAACATGATATGCTATAAAGATGAACATGGAAAGTATGCAAATAAAAAAAAATTAGGAGTTAGAGATGATACCAAAACCAATGAAGTTGCACCTCTAGTTCTCCAAAACACGGTGGTCCTCCCACCAAATCTCCTTGAGAGTGAAGCATCCAAATGGTTCTCCTTTTAACTTAGAATGCATCCACCTCAAGGCACCAATACCCTCACGTGACGCGAGAGCTCCCACCTACATCAAAAGTCAAAGAGGTAGTTTTTGGTACCCATTTTCTAGTGGGTCCACGAGGGTTAGTTTCTTTTCTCACCCAAACATAATTAGTTGCTAAATTTTCATTATAAATACGATCATAACAAAATCTAGCAAGGTGGCCTTTTCGACCACAATGTGTACATGTGTACACGTGAGCATACATATGATGGTGGTGATCATGAAAAGCATGTGTATGCCTAGATGGGTGTGCATGTAAGGTTAGAACTTGTTTCTTGCGAACCAAGGTTTCCAATCGAGTGTGATTCATGGCACAATGGCTCAAGGTGAAGCCCAAACTATCAACACTTTTCTTCAAAACAAGTATATCATTTTCAATGTTAGAAGATAGAGTGGAGCATGCAATAGGTGTGCTAGAACATGAAGCAACATTAGCATGGCAAACATCAATCTCTTTTTGCAAAGATTTATTTTTAATCAAAACCAAATCCAATTCTCTAGTAATTGAATCAATATCATTTTTCAAAGTAAGATTTTCTTTAAAAGTAAAATCCAATTTTGAAGATAAAATCTCATTGTGCTTTACTACATCATCACAATCATTTTTATTTTTCAAAAATTCATTTCCCTTTAAAGCAAGTTCAAGTTGAGATTTAAGTGAGTCACATTCACTTGCAATCTCTTCCTTCTCTTGCAACATCAATTCAAAATTAGAGCATAAATCTTTTAATTCATTTTTCAAAATAAGATTATCATCTTTCAACAATTCATGTTCTTCTAACAAATTTTCAAGTTTTTGAGCAAGTTCCATATTTAAAGTTTGAACTTCAAAACAACCATGGCAATAGGAACTGGAGCTATCATCAATATGAGAATCCGATTGTACCTCAAGGGAGTTCTTCCCTTGGACCATGAGGCATTGCTCTTCAGACTTTTCTCTTTAGATCTCCTCATCTTGTTAATTATCCTTGGAAGCTCGGGAGACGTCAAGATGCTCCAAACTGCAAAAGCCGAATCATAGTGATCAAAAACGGGTAAAAGAAATTCATTTAGAGATGCTCTAATTGCTCTAAGTGCTAATGCATTGGCCTTCTTATGCTTGCTACTATTAGGGAGGGATTCTATGGTAATGGCTTGATAAACTAGATGACCTAGTGTTTTTAAATGCCTAGTCATGTCCACCTTCCAAGTATCAAGTCTAAAATGGTCAACATAGGAGGCTAGCCATGAGTGCAAACTAGTATGAGTGCAAATGAAAATGCAAGTGAAGATTAGCAAACCAAGATCACTCCTAGGTGGTTAAACCTAAATATCAGGAGCACTAGCTCTGATACCAATTGAAAAGACACCTAGAGGGGGGGTGAATAGGTGATATGGCTAATCTATGAACTAAATGCGGAATTTAAAAACTTAATGCAAATATACACTCAAGTGCTATCAACAAGTGATGCACACAACCAAGCCAAGCAAATATGAATGAGCAATATAAATAGATGCAAGGCACAAAGTAAAGAGAGAGTTAGAGAGAGAGTCAATGGATCAAGCGCAAACAACAAGATATGTTCCGAGGTTCGAGCACCTAGCTCTACATCCCCGCCTTCGACACACGAAGGATTTCCAATCCACTAGCTTGTCCACAAAGGACTCCCACAAAGGGAACCTCCACCGAGGATTTGGGGCAATCACGATTACAAGGAGTACCCAACTCCTCTCCTTACGAACACAACCTCTTCCTTGAGGCACAACTCCAATCCAACAACAAACACCTCTCAACCAATACAAGGATCACCTCACAACTTGAGGGATACAACCCAAAGCACAAAGCAAGTAAAGATTGGGTTACAACTTGGTGGTCAACACAACCACAAACAATCTCTTTTCCCACACAAATATCCTATAGATATAGATAGTAGTTTTTAGCTCAAGTGTGGAGAAAACCAAGGGATATGAAACCAGCAACTCAAAGAAAAACCTTTGGGAAACAAATGAAATCAAGATATAGAAGTTCAAACAAAAGCTTTTCCCAAAATCCCTTTTCTTTGGTTTTTCAAACCCTAATCAAAAACACAAAAGATTGTTCACTTTGAATCCAAAAACCTATTTTTTTTTGCAGCAAAAACACCAGAGAGATAGAAAATTTTAGCCCAAAAATTCTTCGAGAAAAACTCTCTCAAATGGGGTATTTATAGGCAATTTAGAAAACTAGCCGTTTACAGAATATTTGCCAGATTTACCCTGCCGGTCGACTGGCCCGGTCGACCGCCCAACGGTCAAATTCTGAACCGTTGTGGCTACCGGTCGACCGCCTCGGTCGACCGAGAATTACTGAGAGCCAACAGCTCTCCGTCGGTCGACCGCTTCGGTCGACCGGATACAAAGTCAGCCAGCGTGCACGTATCCGTGCACGTCGGTCGACCGGAACGGTCGACTGGCTTCTTTGGTGCGGTCGACCGTACCAGTCGACCGGCCAAGCCTGGCAGACAAAAGTCAGGTCTAAAATCTGAGGAAAATTAATGTCAAATAAATTCTTATAAATTACTAAAAATCCCCAAAAATAGTTTTAGCATTTTGCATTGATATATAAACATGTGATAAAAGTTTTGACTCAAATATCAAGCAATTAAAACTATTTTTGTATCTTATCATATTTATCAAAAACCAAAACTTGTATTTTCTAAAACTCGGATTTTGAATAGAAAATACACATTGTCCAAAACCTATCTGAAATACAAAAATATGATATTTAAACATTTTGAAGCATATTGTATATGAATAGAAATTCAATATACAAGAAACATATATATATCATAGTTTTTGTCATTAATTCAAAAATATGTTTTGTCAAAAATACCAAAACATATAGCACATGAATAAAGGAGTCAAAACTAAGTTTGTCTAGGAATTAAAGCATGCATGTATATAGAACAAATCATATATACATTAAACCATGTAAACTTGTTTTGATCTATCTATTCATGAAAACCAAGATCGGTTAAACCTAAAACCGAAAAACCAAAAACCAATATTCAAAACATGAAACGTGTGTGTTGTGAACTTGAGCATTATCATACTATTCTAATCTTTACAATTAGGTTCTAAACACAAACTAAATTAGGGATACCTAAGTCGTCTTGTAGAGCACCGTCTCCAAGTTGACTCGGTCCAAACCATGATTCACCAAGCAAGTGCTATATATGATCTTTGACGCTTGGGCTCTTGAATCAACATGTGCAAGCTTCCAAATCATCTTGTTGAAGCTAAACACCAACTAATATCTTGGTTAATGATCTGAAACTAAAATCACAAGATAATTAGTACACATAACTACATGAGTTAATCATCATCAAAACTAGAGTGGAAGGTCTTTGGGCCAACAGGGGCCACGCGTCAAAAATCGACGCGTGGCTCCACTGGAATGCCGCGGATCCGCAAGGATTGCCACGGATCCGCGGCATTTCCAGAGAGTTGGGTCTCTGGATTTCGTCAGGCGCTCCCTCTACCTGCGAGAATTGTCAGGGTATATCCCGTTTCTGGTATTTGCACCCGAATATTCATCTGACAAGCGCAGGAGTCTAGGTTCAATGCATCTTCTAGAGAATCCTTTGCTTGGCCTCCAAGTAATGCGGGATTAATTACCCTTAATTGGGTCTAATTAAGTTCTTATTCCATCTTTGCCCTTGGACTTTGGATCTACCTACAATAAAAACCAAAACACGGTTTAGATCGATTATTTATTCATAAATCTGTGAGAGAATGCGACATAATAATGCAGAATTGTAGACTAATCACACACCAATAAAGTCATCTCTCCTGGTACGCGAAAAGATTGGAGGCGCACAGATGTTCTTTTTAAAATACTAGCCAAGCGAAAGGGTCAAAAGCCGATTCTATTCGGACAGATCGAAACTGAGCCCGTAGCTTGTGAAAGCTCAGGGGGTAATTCTGAGTCTCCACAATTCTTCCATTATGGACAAAAGTCACGTCACATGATGGAAAGAATGGGGTATGATTTTACCAAGGAATCAGACCTTAATTTTGGCAAAGAAAAACGAGCACTACTTCGTTCATTTGTATCAAAAGGCAAAGACCCCGATTACTACCACAAGGCCCAAAGCGAACTCGATTATGTAACTCCACCAGTCTAATCAGATTTTGAATCTGAAAAAGAGGTCTATCATGACAGCTCATTAACAAAGTCGTAATGGGACTCAGATGTCAGTATTAGCGATATTTTCGCAAGTCTCTTAGTGATCATGGTATCAACCCGATATTTGGAAGATGATGGAGAAGATACCCTTAAATCTGAAAAATTCATCCAGTCGAATTCTAACTCATGAATTAAACACTTAAATACTTTTTGAGATGTACATTTTGAACAACGTGAACTACCCACTGAGGATAAAGTGACTCAGATAGATTTTGGAGATGAGGCTAACCCCAAATCCATCTTCATATGTGAGAGCTTGTCACCTTTCAAGAAAGAAGACCTAATGCATCTTATACGAGAGTATATAGCTATCTTTGCTTGGAATTATGAGGACATGCTCGGGCTCGATCCCTAGATTGCTATGCATCATCTCAACATCAACCCGGACGCCAAACCAGTCAACAACAGCTCTGTCCCGAGATCATAGAAGCGATCGAATCAGAGGTCAAAAAGCTCATAGACTCTGGTTCTATCTGGGAAAAGCAACATCCTAAGTGGGTGGCCCATATTGTTCCCGTTCCCAAAAAGAATAGAAAGATCCAGATTTGCATCAACTACCATAATCTGAATGCTGCTTGCCATAAAGATGAATTTTCACTCTCAATCACGGATGTTATGATTGATAATACGTGCGATTTTGAGAGGATGTCTTACATGGATGGCTTCTCAGGGTATAATTAGATAAAGATGTACCCTGAAGATGAAAAGCACACATCTTTTAGGATGCCTTTGGGAGTATACTGCTACACAGTAATGCCCTTTGGCTTGAAGAATACTGGTACGACATATCAACGTGCAATGAATGCAATCTTCCTTGAGCATATACGCAAGACCGTAGAATGCTATGTTGATAATATCGCCATGAAAAGCGAAACAAAGGCGCTCACCTTGCAGACCTGGTGAGAGTGTTCGATATCATGTGGGCTCACTAGTTGAAGATGAACCCAACCCAGTCCTTCCTGGGGGTAGCCAGTGGAAAATTTCTTGGATTTGTCATTACATCCAAATGAATTGACTTGGATCCAGGGAAGATCCATGCCATCCAAGGTTGCAACCTCCGAGAAATCTTAAAGAACTCAGAGGATTACAGGGACAATTGGCATATATTCAGAGATTTATATCGAATCTTTCAGGACAATGCTAACCCTTTACCAAATTAATGAAGAAGAGAGTCTCATTCGTTTGGGACAATGCTTGCCAGGAAGCATTTGAAGAGATCAAGGAATATCTCACACACCCGCCCATTCTGGTAGCTCCAGTATCAGGAAAACCTTTCCTGTTATACGTTCAAGCGATGGATCATTCTTTGGGAGCTTTAATAGCTTAAAATAATGATCAAAATCATGAACATGCAATCTACTAATTAAGTAGAACAATGATTGGGGCAGAGCATTGTTACAACCTAATCGAGAAGGAATGCTTAGCGTTAGTCTTCGTTGTCCAAAAGATGCGACACTATCTTATGGGCAACATATTCACATCATCTCTAGAGTTAATCCCTTGCGATTGCTCATGGCAAGACCATCTTTGCTGAATTGCAGATTAGCAAAATGGGTCATATTGATCTCCCAATACGAAATGCAATTTATGGCACAAAAGGAGATCAAAGGGCAAGTTGTGGCAGACTTTTTGGTCGATCATCCAGTTTCAGGAACTTCAAAACTTTATGATGATCTCCCAGACAAGATTATAGAAGTTAACTTGCTCAACGCTCCTCAGAAGAACAAGTGTGGAAACTATTCTTTGACGGAGCGTCAAGGACGAGTCCTGAGAGAAATGTCATCTCGGGTGTAGGAGAAGTACTTATCTCCCCACATAGCTATGTGATCCCTCATGCTTTCTCGTTAACTAAGCCGTGTTCCAACAATGTCTTGGAATACATCACTCTGTTGATCGGGATGCAACTTGCTGAAGAGATTGGAGTCAAAAATCTCAAAGCATACGGTAATTCAAAGCTTATCATCAATCAGGTTCACGGGAATATGAAATCCGACATGAAGACTTGGTGTCCTATCACAATGCGACTATTGACATGGCAGAGAAGTTTAAAAACTTCTATATTGACCATGTTTCTCGACAACAAAATGCGCATGTAGATGAACTGACATCTCTCGCTGCTTCATTGGCCCTTCCAGCTAGAACGATGGAGATAGTACTCGTCTACAGTCATGACTTACATTTCTACAAATTCACCATTGCAAACAGTACAACTCCAAGAGGAGACCTTCAAGTTAAAGAGATTCTTGAGATCTCGACAAGTCTCAAACCAAGGGATTTACGATTCTCTTACATTGACTTTGTCTTATATGGCATATTGCCTGATGACCCCAAGGAGGCAGCTGCCATCAGAAGGAAAGCCCCTCGATTCTATTATAATGCGATCATGTGAACATTGTATCACTGATCATACGATGGAACCCTACTCTGATACCTTTCACATAAAGAGGCACAGGAGGTGCTCAAAGAAGCTCATGATGGTGTGTGCAGAGCTACCAACCCGGACATAAGCTCGGAGATCGGCTTAGAAGACTTGGCTATTACTGGCCGAAGATGATCGTGACGCCATCAGCTATGCTAAGCGATGCTATGCCTGTCAGATCTACAGTGATTTTGTTCATCAAGCACTGGAACATCTTCATCCAACGTCCTCCTCATAGCCATTCGAAATGTAGGGAATGGATGTTATTGGATCCATCTACCCTCCAACATCAAAAGGACATCACTTTATCTTAGCCATAACAGATTACTTCTCAAAATGGGTGAAAGTTGTTCCCCTGAAGGAAGTAAAGACATTAAATGTGATCAAGTTCATCAAGCATTACGTGCTCTACCACTTTGGTGTATCCCGACGAATCGTCTACGATAATGGACCCAAATTCATCAGCCAAGCATTTCAAAGGTTATATAATAAATTCAAAATCAAAATGTATCATCAACGACATACTATCCAGCTGCTAATGGTCTAGCATTTTAACATGACTATTGGAAAGCTTCTCAAGATGTTTGTCTTAAAAAGTCACCATGACTGAGACGACAAATTAAGTGAATGTCTATGGGCTTATCCCATAACGGTGAGAACCCTGACAAAGGCCATGCCATTTTTCTTAGTGTACGGATGTGAAACTGTACTTTCACTGAAAATTCAAATCCTATCTCTGCGAGTTGCCTTGACAACTAGGATGGCAGAAGAGGAGAAGCATCGATTGCGCCTCCAAGAGTTGGAAGTATTAGACGATAAATGTCTGCAAGCCCAAAACAAATCAAGCTCTATCAAGCCTGAATTTCTAGAGCTTTCAATAAGAGTCAGAGAACGAATTTTTAAGAAAGGCGACCTTGTCTTAGCTGTCAGAAGGCCCCTGGTTATGACACATAATATGAAAGAAAAATTTCAACCCAAATGGGAAGGACCATTTGTAGTAGAGTCAGATTACTCAAATGGAGTATATCGCCTTATAACTTCGGATGATGATACACTCATGATATCGATCAACGACAGATTCTTGAAAAAAATACTATCTTTAACAGGACTCTTCTTATGATCAAGTTAACACTACATCTCTGAACAAAGCCACACCCTGATTATTCAGATGAATTAGGGTTTGAGTTTCAAGATGTTTGGAAGAGCACCGAAGAAGAGCTTCTTTCTTCAACAGATCGAATTACGGTCGCCAAACTGACTAAACATTGTTGACATCATGATGCAAGATGTTAATATTGAAGAGACAAAGTTAGAAACTTCTATTTTAGCTTTGTCACTTTTCTCATGATCAGATTAACACTACACCTCTAATCAAAGCCTCACCCTGATCAATCAGATGAATTAGGATTTGAGATCCAAGATGTTTGAAAGAGCATTAAAGAAGAGTTTCTTCCTTCAACTGATCACATTAGGTTGACCGATGCCAAATTGACCGAACATTGTTGACATCAAGATGCATGATGTTAATATTGAAGAGACAAAGTTAGAAACTTCAGTTTTAGCTTTGTTACTTTTCTCATGATCAGGTTAACACTACACCTCGGATCAAAACCTCACCCTGATGAATTAGGTTTTGAGGTCCAAGATGTTTGGAAGAGCGCTAAAGAAGAGTTTCTTCCTTTAACGGATCACTTCGTGGTCGATCGATGCCCAACCGACCGAACATGATGCATGATGTAAACATCAAAGAAAGGACAAAAGAAAAATGTCAAGCTTTGGCCTTGTCACTGTTCTCTAATATATCTATGCACATCCAACGCCTCCGACGGCTAAAGGATAGAGGAAACTGTTGGCGTTTAAGCCCAACGAAAAATCCTCGATAACTCATCATGCTGAGAATAGCATGAGTAGCTCAACTCAAATGGTAGTTGGTAAAGGTCTACTAAATTTGTTGATAATTGAGGGTTTGCAAAAAATCCTAAGGGACCTGATCCACCTTTCCCTCCAAAAGCCCTTACCAATTCCCATCCACGGATTGGTAGGACTTCAAAAAGCTGTAATTGTTTCCTCAACGGAATAATCACAGATCAAACATGTCAAGTTAATATTATACCCCTGGCATACCTCGCTATTAAGTTAACATTAAACCTCTAACAGTGACTCTCCCAATCTTCCTAGCGGATAAAAATTTCACATGTCAATTCTCTTCAATAGAATGATGAGTCCACAAAATTGCTCAAATCGCAAAACTCTCGGTTAAGTTTAAAACTACTCCTCTGGTCAAAATTTCACTTATTAATTCTCCTCAATAGAATAATGAGCCTACAAAATTGCTCAAATTGTAAAAATTCTTAGTCAAGTTAACACTACACCACTGAGCAAAATTGCTCATATCATAATATGAATCCTTGTCAAGTTAACATTATACCCATGATTGTGATTCTCTCAATTTCCTACCGAGAATGAGAAATTTGATGCTAAGTTTTAATATCACACCTCTAGTATCTATTTCATTGTTAAGTTAAATACTACACCTATGACAATGATCTTCCCTTTAGCTTTCTCATCGAAGCCTAGATGCCAAATGATAAGTTAATATCACACCTCTAATATTTATCTCACTGTCAATTTAACACTAAACCTATGACAGTGATTTTTTTAGTTTTTCTCAGTGGAAATGAGATCTCCTAGATGCTAAGTTAATATCACACCTCTAGCATTCACCTCCTTGTCAAGTTAATTTCATACATCTGACAATTCAATTTGCTTTCGATTGCAAATCCTAACTTGTCACGTTAATATTATACCTCTGACGGTAAAATTTTTTATAAATCCTTAGTGGATTTAACTCCACTTGTTATTCTCATAAATAGGATAGTAAGTCAACAAAATTTGTTTAAATCATGAATTTAACTTCTGTCAAGTTAACATCACACCACTGACAGTAACCTTTTCAAATTTCTTGACGGAATTTTCAAACTTTGAGTTGCTGGTTAATCGTCACCTCTAGCGGTCGAAGGCAATCGCTTTCATTTGTCTGATTTTCAAACACAAAAAATAGAAAGTTAAGACAAGACGAAGCCATTTATAGTTTCCATCAAGCATCACCTCTGTATTCTCATTAATGGAGTCTTTGAATAAAAAATTCGGCTTTTTTAGTAGTGAACGGGCCTCTGATTCAAGTCTCCCGTCTGTGTTAAATTCTCAAAAGTCTATGAGCTGGCCTAACTTGACTTGGCCCATCGTTCTCGATTCTTTCCAGTGAAGGCTGGCACAGCCTTGCCGAGTTTTGAGATGATATCCAGATCTGGTCCACCCACATGACCAAAATGATGTCTCTTTGCCAAAGGATGATGAATATCTTACTGCAAAGAGGAGAACACAAAGTTAGTACTCTGAAAATAGTGAAATCACACCAAATATTGGAGCTGAAATGTAAGGCTCAGCACATGAGACCCGCATTCTATGACTAAAATGTGACGCTCACATGAAGCCCGCGTCCAAACTCCACACTTAGGAAAAATTGCTAAGTCATTGAGACTCAGACGCGAGTCTCATAAATGCGACCCGCGTTTGGAAGTCTCAAGACGTGTAGTCCTTTAGAATCACGTTCAATTCATAGATGTGACAGTCGCATTGACAAAGCAAAGAAATGCCAAGATACCAGACCCGCGTTCAGCTTATTAACGTGAGAACCGTGCTCATAAATCAAACGCGGACTAGCGAGATTCACGTCAACTGTTCAACTTCAATAGAAGTTTTAAAACTTTAAAAAGAAGTTAAGAGATAGTGTCTCTTCATATTCTTAATGGCGAAAGTCATTCCACTCATCAAAAATGGGGGCTTCCTGAGAAGAAGAACCACCCATGTTAGTCGGCGCAGTGGCGGTGCTCAAAGAAGCAACGGTTTGCTTGAGTTTTGGAGCCATCTTGATGGTGAAATCTTTGAAGAAGATTGAAAAAAGCTCAAAACTTTAAGGGTTAAAAAAGGCTTAAGAGCTTTGTTCGAACGTAGGTCTGAATGGAGATGATGAACAGTCAAAGTGAATTGACTGTTGAAAGACCCAAGTCTTTTATAGGCCCTTCAGTGGCTGAGATATGTGGTGCGTATCTCGAGCTTAATCTGAACCAGAGATGCGTCCAACCGTACCTGCGACCACCTCTGGAAGCATCCAACGCGATCGCGTCTTTACATTAACTAAGAGCCGCGTCTCTACATCAATTAAGAGCCGCGTCTCTACAGCAATTGAGAGCCGCGTCTCTACGATGATTAAGAGTTTCTATAATAATTAGGAGTCGCGTCTCAACTCCACAGAAGGTCCGTCTGCACTTGATCAACATGGCAGTTGCGTCTATAGGAGCTGTGTTCTCTTACATAGAAGGAGTATGCCCCTGTTTTTACAATTAGTTCAACAGTACACTAGCAAAAGTAGTCGACAGCTTTATTGGTTCAATAGTACACCAATAAACAAACTAGAGCTCATAACAAGTGCTAGACTGAGTTTCTAAGACACTTGTAATGATCTTCCCTGGAGGCTTCAAACAGTTCAACATTACACTCATGAAGAACAAAATTCAGATAGGATCAAGCTCAGGGCATCTCAAAAATTGTCGATCCAATCATAAGAGTCCAAAATCAACTGAAGTTCAAAGTCTTTTAAAACTGTCCCAGTCAACTGCGGAGTGTCAAAAACTTTGGAAGGGATTCTATAAGCTGTCTAAAAATCACTAAAGACAAGCCATCAGACGCGAGCCTCACTTCAATGCGAAGGTCACGTTTCAACTAAAATGCGGACCTCGCATCAAAGAAAAAACAGAAACGTCAAACATGGGTTTGAGTAACTCTGCGTCCCAAGCGGGTCTGAGCAATTCCGCGTCCCATGCGGGTCTAAGCAATTCCGCGTCCCATGCAGGTCTAAGCAACTCTGCGCTATGCTTCAAACATGGGTCTGAGGAACTCCGCATTCTAACTAAGAATCCGTGTCTACAACAAGCTGTAGGATCTATATATAAGACAACACAAACACTAGAGGGTGATGAATAGTGTTTATAAAATTTTAACAAGAAATATAAATAACTTGCATGAAATTAAAATGCACAGAATGAATCTCAGAAAATACAAATGCGAACAAAAGAGATTTTATCCTGGTTCAGTCCTTGTGACCTACATCTAGTCCCCAAACAATCCACTTTAGATTTTCTTTATCCTGATTTTGAAATACCCTAAAATCAACTTCAGTACACCACTTGACAAAACTCTTTGTCAAATCTGTACATCTCTTCTTTACACCAAGAAGACACTTATTTTATTGAATACAATATATCTTATAAGTCTTGAATTTAGTATGTGAATGACTGAAAAAGGTTTCTTATAGGAAGACTCTCAGAATTTTTCACAAAGGATTGGAATGATGTGAAGAATAGAAAGTGGAAAAATAGTTTTTTGTAAAACAAAATTTTATCAGAGTTTTTAGACAGAAAACTTGTGAAATGAATTGATGATTGAACCCAGAGATAACATCCCTATTTATATGTAAGAACAAGGGTCAGTTAGGGTAGTTATCCAATTCAAAGAATGTGAAACGTTGGAGAAAACACCAGAATATAAAAACTTTCTAACAGGCAAAAACTGACTATTAGTCGACTAGAGTAGGAGACTAGTCGACTAGTCAATTTGTTTTTGCCTAGTTAAGTCGACTAGATATTGATTTTAGTCGACTATAATTGACTGGCATAGATATATAAGTGGTCGGCATAAAGCAAGCACAAGAATAAGTGAAGAGAGTGTGGGTCGATGCTACTGCTTTTGCGATTCTTTCGTAGTAGCGAAGTGGCTATACGGGTCGTATCCACAAGGAGGGAAAGCGATAAAAACTTGATGCGGCTTCTTTGTTCAAGAAAAGAGAAAGTTCTTTGTTTCGAATAAAGAATTTGAAAATGAAAACAAGTTTGTTTCAAGAATAGTTTGGAATTGCTTGTTTGTAAAAGTGATTTTTCTTAATGGTAAAAGCGCATGGCTAACTTTCTACTAAGTGCTCCCATTAATCCCTAACTTCTTGAAGATGTAGCCTCACGATAGATCATAGGCAAGTAAAATCTTTATGCATAGGAACTATTCATGTTGGGAACGAATGAAAGTCCTTCTGTTAACTTAGCTTTACACGGTAAAAACTTGAACATTCCCTTATCAAGATCCAATAGAAGGCGAGAATAAGGGAAGACACAAGTGCATTAATGGTATCAGTAAAGTTAGAAGGAAAATCTCTAACTTACAAAAACAAGTAAAGGGTACAATCCATAGATCATCAAAAACTAGTTAAGCATGAAATATAAGAAAGCGAATACTTGTATGTAAGTTAGAGTTAGAACCCTCGTCTTAAGATATCATAGCTCTCGTTTGCACAAGGCTTATTTGATACTATTGACTCATTTGGGTTTATCAATCAAGTGTTAGAGATTAGTGGGTTAGTAGTTAGTTAGCCATGCTATAGAGGAGTTAGTTACACAAGGTAGTAAAAGAAACAATCAAAGAGAAGAGATAAAGAGAAAAGGAGTTACACTAAAACAAAGAGATAAAAGCAAAGGAAAACAACAAGAAAGAGAAGTAGTTACTTGTATTAGCTTATCACCTTCTAAATATAACTTTTACACACTCTCTCTCTTTCACTCTAATGGCTAAATCAACTAGAAGAAGAAGAAAAACAACAACTATAACTCCAAGATCAAACTAACATAAAGATCCTAAAGTTCTAGATATGCCCAAACTGAAGACCCCTGGGGGGTATTTATAGGCACCAGGGGTAAGGGGGCTAGAGGGACAACCCCTGGCCCGAAGCCAGGTGCACGCCGCGGCCATGTCAGGGTGGCACGCACCAGGGTTTGGGCAGTGTGTCGCCCCATCTGTTTCCTGTCCACTTGATCTCCTGGATTCGTGATTTGATGCCCTGGGCTGACAAAATCTCCTCCCTAAAGTCAATGGCTACTTGGTAGGCCTTTAATCACCCATTAAATGGTAGTTTAGGGTCTTCTTCTTCATTTGCACACCATGACCTAAGATTAAGTAAGCAAAGCTTTATTAGCAGAATTTTCATCAAATAAATATGAGAATGTGATAAAAATCATGCAAAATTAGAGACTAATCACACTCCCACACTTATCTTTTTGCATGTCCTGAGCAAAACAAAAATAAGAAAATTATTACACCACTTTTGCAGGTGACGCGATTGCACTGAGCATGCGCAACAAGCCTTTAAACCTCTAAGTTTCCCTTAGGGGAGGAGTGTTGTCTCCTGAGGGTTTTTAGTGGATTATACTCATAAAATCTAGTAAATGAAAAAAATATTTAAGTGTTAGCAAACCTCTTTCAAGAAGGAGAACCTTCAATCATCTAAGTAAAAATGACCGAATTGTGTAAGAATTAGGTTCAACCCTCATAAGTCCTCCTATACTTTAGCCTTTATAAAAGAAGAAATTATGATTTTTCTTTAAATTTAGAAAGGATCTTATACTTCAAACTCATTTTGTTATTTTTCTTTAGATAGATATGCATAATGTGTAAGTGTGATGCTTAGGATTTTTCAACTCAACTTTGAATATCATTTAATTTTATTCATATTTATCTATTATTCTTGGTTTCATTAGGCTTTATACTTTACTCATGTAATACATATCAAACAGATGACTCTCAAACCAGATGGTTTTAGGGCACCAGGTGGAAAAACACTCTCAAGTCAAATATGCAAGTAGAGTAGGCCACAAAATCAAGAGTTACTATTATATATTGATTATTATTTTTTTGTCGTAAGTAATCATGCTTCTTGAGGCACAATTATCCAGCGTTTTTTCAGAGTTGTGTCTCAAATCCCAAGCATGTGTGTGGTTTATGCATATTCTACTAAGGCTAAATAAAAGGTATGAGTTATTTTTCTTATCCCTCCTAACTCTTAGTCAAACTAATCTTTCTTGTTTATTTAGGCCAAAATAAAGATTCATTAATAAGATTCCCTTAATTCCTACAACCTTTTGGTATTTTTATGAAGGGTATGAAATTTCTTTTCAATCTGGAGAGTTTTTTGGTTTTTTGGTTTTTTTTTGGTAAAAGGAAATAAAATAAAAGGAAAAAGAAAAAGTGTTAGCACCCCCCACATTTACCTAATGCATTGTCCTCAAGAAATGTTTATGTAAATGCGAATGCAATAAATAGGGTGAAGAAATAATGTCACCGTTTTCGTTGACTCGGGCCAGCCAAGTACGAATAGGCAAAAGAAATGTCAAAAAAAATGTAGAAGGGGTAAGCATGTAAACAATAAGAATTTTTTATTTTTTTAGTTGTTGTGGTTAGGTGTATGACGGGAAAAAAGAGTCAGCACACTATCATCCGGAGTCATAGGCTCAGTGGTCAAGAAAGGCTTTAGTCTTTACCCGTTCACTTTGAATTCCGTGTTGTTCTTAGGGTCCACAATAATCACAATACCGTATGAGAAAACAGTGCGCACAATGAACGGTCCAGACCAACGAGTCTTCAGCTTCCCCGCGAAAATATGAAGCCTAGAGTTATACAGCAGAACCTTATTTCCCGGGGCAAAGTTTTTCCAGTTTATGATCTGATCATGAAAAATTTTAGTTCTGCTTTTGGTAATCTGAGCATTCTCATATGCTTCATTCCATATCTCCTCTAATTCTGAGATCTGCAGTTTTCTTAGCTCACCGGCCTTACTCAGATCAAAATTGAGCTGCTTAATGGCCCAAAGGGCACGGTATTCTAACTCTACAGGCAGATGACAGGCTTTTTCGAATATGATTCTGTAAGGAGACATCCCCAGAATTGTCTTAAAAGCAGTGTGATAAGCCCACAATGCATCTATTGGCCCAGAGGCCATCCATTCTAGTTTTGATGATGATTAACTGATGTAGTTATGTGTACTAATAATCTTGTGATTTTAGTTTCAGATCATTAATCAAGTTATTAGTAGGTGATTAGCTTCAACAAGATGATTTGGAAGCTTTCACATGTTGATTCAAGACCCCGAGCGTCAAAGATCATATGTAGCACTTGCTCGGTGGATCAAGGAGTTTTGGATCGAGTCTCTACAAGAAGACATCGGTACCATAATTTAGTTTTGTGTTTAGATCCAAATTGTAAAGATTAGAATAGTATGATATGCTCAAGTTCACAACACACACGTTTCATGTTTTGAATATTAGTTTTCAGTTTTTCCTTTTTTGGTTTAACCGATCTTGGTTTCATGAATAGATAGATTCAAAACAAGTTTACATGGTTTAATGTATATTAGATTTGTTCTATATACATGCATTCTTAACTTCTTAGACAAACTTAGTTTTGACTTACTTATTCATGTGTTTTATGTTTTGGTATTTTTAACAAAACATATTTTGGAATTAAGGTCAAAAACATGGATATATATATGTTTCATGTATATAGGATTATATCCATATACATCATGCCTAATTGTTGTTTAATACCATGTTTTTGTAATTGGATGAGTTTTGGACAAAACGTATTTTCTATTCAAAAATCCAAGTTTTAGAAAATACAGTTTTTAATTTTTGGTAAAAATGTTAAAACACAAAAATAGTTTCATATGCTTGATATTTGAGTTGTAATGTTTATCACATATTTATATATCAATGCAAAATGTTAAAACTATTTTTGGGATTTTTTAGAAGAGATAAAAGATTTTTAGAAATATTTTTTAAACCCAGTTTTTGATCCAGACTGTGGCTGACAGGCCAGGTCGGTCGACCGCAACGGTCGACCGAACCAAGGGCCAGTCGACCATTGCGATCGACTGACGTGCACAGCCTTGTGCACCTTTGGCAGACACAGGGCCGGTCGGCCGGTCGGC
The DNA here is from genome assembly GCA_038442645.1 of Agave tequilana. Classification (NCBI taxonomy): domain Eukaryota; kingdom Viridiplantae; phylum Streptophyta; class Magnoliopsida; order Asparagales; family Asparagaceae; genus Agave; species Agave tequilana. The sequence continues at coordinate 36,224 of JAVJIF010018863.1, read as the reverse complement.
CGACCGGATCAGAGAGCCTTGCTCTCTGTATCTGGGCGGTCGACCGAGCGGTCGACCGAAACAGAGAAATCTGCTCTCTGTATCTGGGCGGTCGGCCGGGCGGTCGACCGGGTTTGCCCAACGGTCCTAAATATGACCGTTGGCGGTAGACCGGCCGGTCGACCGCCAGCCTGTCAGGCTGCCAGATCAGCCTAAACGGCTAGTTTTCTGTTTAGGCTATAAATACCCCATTGAAGAGAGGTTTTGTCTAGGATTTTCAGTGCTAATTTTTCCTGACTCTCTAGTGTTTTCACAGCAATCAAAAGAAGTTTTTGGGCTTTAATTGAACAATCTATTTGGTGTTTTTGCTAGGGTTTGGAAAATCAAGAAAGGGTTTTTGGGAAAAGTGTTTGATTCAATTTCTTCATCTTGGTTTCTAGTTTTTCCCAAAGATTTTCTTTGAGTTTTTTTATTTCCATTCCTTTGATTTTCTCCACACTTGAGCTACATCTACTATCTCATTCTATAGGATCCTTGTGTGGGAAAGAAATTATTTGTGGTTGTTGTTTAGACCACCAAGTTGTAAACCCTTCATTTGCTTGGCTTTGTGCCTTTCCCTCATTGTGTTGAGGAGGTTGTGCATTTGGGTTGTATCCCTCAAGTTGTGAGGTGATCCTTATGTAGCTTTGTGCTAATCTCTCAAGTTGTGAGGTGATTGTTTGTTGGCTTGGAGTTGTGCCTCAAGGAGGAGGTTGTGTTTGTAAGGAGAGGAGTTGGGTACTCCTTGTGATTGTATTGCCCCAAATCCTCGGTAGAGGTTCCCTTTGTGGGAGTCCTTTGTGGACAAGCTAGTGGACTTAAAATCCTTCTGGGTGAAGGCGGGGATGTAGAGCTGGGTGCTCGAACCTCGAAACATATCTTGTTGTTTGCGCTTGATCCTTTGGCTCTTACTCTCTCTCTTTCTCTCTCTCTCTATATTGTGCCTTACATCTATTCATATTGTTCATTCATAATTATTTGCTTGACTTGTTTGAGTGTGCATCTCTTGTTAATTGCAATTAGTTTTAAATTCCGTATTAAGTTCATTAGATTAGCATTATCACCTATTCACCCCCCCTCTAGGTGATTTCAATTGGTATCAGAGCCTCCGCTCCTGATATTTAGGTTTAACCACCTAGGAGTGAGATCTTGGTTTGCTAATCTTCATTTGCATTGTTCATTTGCACACATTTAGTTTGCACTCATGGATGCCCTCCTATGTTTGATTTTTCTAGACATGATTTTTGGAAGGCCAAGATGAGTAGTCACTTAAAAAGCCTAGGACATCTAGTTTATCAAGCCACTACTCAAGAATCCTACCCTAATGCTAGCAAGCATAAGAAGGCCAATGCATTAGCCCTTAAGACACTTAGACCATCTCTTAATAAAGATCTTTTACATGTGTTTGCTCATTATGACTCGGCTTTTGCAATTTGGAGCATATTGATTTCTCCCGAGCTTCCAAGGATTATCAACAAGTTGAGGAGATCTAGGAGAGACAAGTCCGATGAGCATTGCCTCATGGTCTAAGGGAAAGACTCCCTTGAGGTACAATCGGATTCTCAACTAGATGATAACTCAAGTTCATATTGCTATGGGTGTTTTGAAGTTCAAAATTTAAATGTAGAACTTGCCTCTAAGCTTGAAAATTTTGTGGAAAAACATGACCTTTTGAAAAGAAACATTTTGAATTAAAAAAAGAAATGAAGGATTTGTGCTCAACTTTTGAATTGGTTTTGCAAGAGAAGGAAGAGATTACTAGTGAATGTGACTCACTAAGATCTCAACTAGACCTTGCCCTTAAAGAGATTGATGTTTTGAAAAGAAAAAATGATTGTGATGATGTTGTGAAAAACAATGAGGTTTTATCTTCAAAATTGGATTTTGTTTTAAAAGATAACCTTGTTTTGAAAAATGAAATTGATTTCATTACTAAAGAATTAGATCTTGTTTTAAATAAAAATAAATCTTTGAAAAAGGATATAGATAATCATGTTTGCCATGCTAGTGTAGCTTCTTCATCTAGCACATCTATTGCATGCTCCACTTTATCTTCAACTATTGAAAATGATATAAATGTTTTGAAGAAAAGTGTTGATTGTTTGGGCTCCACTTTGAGCCAATGCACTTTAAATCATACACGCTTGGAAACCTTGGTTCGTAAGAAACAAGGTCCATCTTTGCATGTACACCCATCACGGCATACACATGCTCATCACGATCACAAACTTCACACTATATATGCCCATGTGTACACGTGTACACATTGTGGTCGAAAAGGCCACCTTGCTAGATTTTGCTATGATCGTTTACATATTGAAAATTTAGCAAATAATCTTGTTTGGGTTAGGAAAGATACTAACCCCTATGGACCCAAAAGGAAATGGGTACCAAAGACCACCCCTCATGTATTTGATATAGGTGTGGGCTCTTGCATCACGTGAGAGTAGCGGTGCCTTGAAGTGGATGTGTTCCGTGCTTAAAGAAAACAAATTTGGATGCATCACTTTTAAGGGGAGTTTGGTGGAGAGGACCACCATTGGTTTGGAGAACTAGAGAGGTGCCTTCATCGATTTTTGGTATCGATCTCTAACTCCCGTTTTTATTTACATGCTTTCACATCATTGATTTATAGCATGTCATGTTTTAAAGCTCATTATGATTATGCCATGTGATTTAGATTAGAGATATACATGTTTAGTTATTTGAGACACCCATGCACCTATCTTTGTGTTCTCACCTTGTTTTCAACTAATATGTATGCTCTAAATCTAATACATATGCATACACATAATGATCATATGGATGTTTATGATTTTTGTTTTGTTTTGATGTTTATAGTTTATTATGTTAAATGCCATGACTCTTAGATCATTGACATGCATGTATAGCTTTTGAGATCACCCATGTTTATATGGACCCATATGTTGTGTTCTCACCATTTGTTTAGCTATTATGCACATCATAGCTCTAATAGTATGTGGATTTACATAATGATCATTTTATGTTTATCATGTTGATTTATGTCTCGTTTTATGTTTGTAATGATGATTTATGTCCCATTTCGTGCTTCATGATTTGATTACTTGTTTAAATGTTAGTTTTCATTAAGACTAGAATTTATACTTGTACATGTAGTGGGCCACAAATAAATCTTTATATATGTTTGTACTTGGATGCATATTTGTACCCATTAGATGTTCTAGTATAGTCTAGTTTTGATGATTCATGCATTCTAACTTGTATTCCCTATTTTGGACATGTTTTATGATCATGTGTTTTCACTTCATGTATATGTCTACTTTGCCAAACTTTAAGATATACATGTATACCCCTTGAGTCATTTGCTTTTCATGCAAATCTTTATTATGGACTCAAATTGTATTTAGGGATATGTATGTATACTTTTTGTGTTGTCAAAACATACATATGCCTTGAAGTATAAATTAGTTTTATTGAAAATTTTAGATTTTCATGTTTCATGTTTCAAGGAATATTGAGCTTATTGTCCATCTTTCATGATTATGTTCTTCACATTATATTTGTACACTCACATTTATTGTTTACTCATGCTTTATTTTCATGAGTCATATTTATGCTTAATTGATTATGAGTGTTGACTATTTGTGAATTTCATGTTTATGAAAAATAATTTTGTTTTATTCCTTACTTGAAGGATTTCGTACTAGTTTGCAAATTTTTCTTATAACTAGTTGCGATATTCTTCACTTGGTAGAGTTTTTCAAACAAAGCTTATTTTTAAATCTATTTTTTGAAAACCCCTACCAACCAATGGGTGGTTGGATGGGAGATCATGCTCATGTATGCTTTATAGTGAAAATCATTTTAAACTTGTGCATGAATGGGAGGCTAGGAAATATGAGATATACATTTGATATTATTGTTGTTTCAATTGGTATCATTGAATTCTTTCAATTGGTATCAATATTGACATTTTTGTATACTCATATATTTTGTTTATATGTATGCTTGCACTTCAAAGAGTATCAATTTCAATTGGTATCTAATTTTTCATATATATATATATGTTTTTATTTGTGCTTATTATATTCATATATATCTTAGAGCACAAATTTTGATGATGATAAAGCTTGTTTTATAATGACTATCTTGTTTCAATTGACTAGTTTTCAATTGGTATCCATATACAAGCTTATTCATTGTTTCATTTGGTATTTCATAAAGAGGGAGAAAACTTATATTTCATCTTTCAATTGGTATTTGTTTTCCACTCCCATACTTTATGATTGAAAATTTCAATTTGGTATCATATGTTCAAAATGAAAAATATTTCCAATTGGTATCAACATTTTTGTTTAGACATTCAAAATTTATTATGTTTAATTTCAATTGATATCAAGATTTTTATGTGTTTTGCTTAAATTGGTATCAATATTTTTTATGTTTCCTTTCCATTGGTATCAAGATGCTCTACTTTGACAAATTTTTAATTAATATCTTAATTGATTGTCACCCCTTATTGACTTTGTTTTTGTTTTAGACAAAAAGGGGGAGAACATTTTGTTTTTATTAACCCTTTTGTTGATTCGTTGTTTCAAACAAAAGGGGAGAAAAATTTATTGATTTGGTTTTGCTTTTACCCCTTATTGATGATTGTTTCTTTGTATTAAAAAGGGGGAGAAAATTTTGTTTTGTTTTGATTGTTTACCCCTTTGTTGATGATTGACAAAAAGGGGGAGAAAGATTTAGAGTTTGAGTTTTATGTATGCCATATTTATGTTTTGCATATATTAAGTTTAATTTAGTTTAAGTTTAATTGGTATCTAGAGCATGTTTTGTTTTTGACAATTTCATTGGTATCTAGAGCCTTTTATTGTTTATGCATATCTATGCATGACTCATGTTTCATATTCATTGCATATTTATGTTTATTTGTTTATGCATGAGTTAAGGGGGAGCTTCTTTGAAGCTTAACTTTAATCCATGCATATATAACTCTATGAGTTTTGTCATCATCAAAAAGGGGGAGATTGTTGGCCCAGAGGCCTTCCACTCTAGTTTTGATGATGATTAACTCATGTAGTTATGTGTACTAATAATCTTATGATTTTAGTTTCAGATCATTAATCAAGTTATTAGTAGGTGATTAGTTTCAACAAGATGATTTGGAAGCTTTCACATGTTGATTCAAGAGCCCGAGCGTCAAAGATCATATATAGCACTTGCTCGGTGGATCAAGGAGTTTTGGATCGAGTCTCTACAAGAAGACATCGGTATCATAGTTTAGTTTTATGTTTAGATCCAAATTATAAAGATTAGAATAGTATGATATGCTCAAGTTCACAACACACACGTTTCATGTTTTGAATATTGGTTTTCGGTTTTTCCGTTTTTGGTTTAACCGTCTTGGTTTCATGAATAGATAGATTCAAAATAAGTTTACATGGTTTAATGTATATTAGATTTGTTCTATATACATGCATGCTTAACTTCTTAGACAAACTTAGCTTTGACTTACTTATTCATGTGTTTTATGTTTTGGTATTTTTAACAAAACATATTTTGGAATTAAGGTCAAAAACATGGATATATATATGTTTCATGTATATAGGATTATATCCATATACATCATGCCTAATTGTTGTTTAATACCATGTTTTTGTAATTGGATGAGTTTTAGACAAAACGTATTTTCTATTCAAAAATTCAAGTTTTAGAAAATACAGTTTTTAATTTTTGGTAAAAATGTTAAAACACAAAAATAGTTTCATATGCTTGATATTTGAGTTGTAATGTTTATCACATGTTTATATATCAATGCAAAATGTTAAAACTATTTTTGGGATTTTTTAGAAGAGATAAAAGATTTTTAGAAATATTTTTTAAACCCAGTTTTTGATCCAGACTGTGGCTGACAGGCCAGGTCGGTCGACCGCAACGGTCGACCGAACCAAGGGCCAGTCGACCGTTGCGGTCGACTGACGTGCACAGCCTTGTGCACGTTTGGCAGACACAGGGCCGGTCGGCCGGTCGGCCGACCGGATCAGAGAGCCTTGCTCTCTGTATCTGGGTGGTCGACCGAGCGGTCGACCGGAATAGAGAAATCTGCTCTCTGTATCTGGGCGGTCAGCCGGGCGGTCGACCGGGTTTGCCCAACGGTCATAAATATAACCGTTGGCGGTCGACCGGCCGGTCGACCGCCAGCCTGTCAGGCTGCCAGATCAGCCTAAACGGCTAGTTTTCTGTTTAGGCTATAAATACCCCATTGAAGAGAGGTTTTCTGTAGGATTTTCAGTGCTAATTTTTTTTGACTCTCTAGTGTTTTCACAGCAATCAAAAGAAGTTTTTGGGCTTTAATTGAACAATCTATTTGGTATTTTTGCTAGGGTTTGGAAAATCAAGAAAGGGTTTTGGGAAAAGTGTTTGATTCAATTTCTTCATCTTGGTTTCTAGTTTTTCCCAAAGATTTTCTTTGAGTTTTTTTATTTCCATTCCTTTGGTTTTCTCCACACTTGATCTACATCTACTATCTCATTCTATAAGATCCTTTGTGGGAAAGAAATTGTTTGTGGTTGTTGTTTAGACCACCAAGTTGTAAACCCTTCATTTGCTTGGCTTTGTGCCTTTCCCTCATTATGTTGAGGAGGTTGTGCATTTGGGTTGTATCCCTCAAGTTGTGAGGTGATCCTTGTGTAGCTTTGTGCTAATCCCTCAAGTTGTGAGGTGATTGTTTGTTGGCTTGGAGTTGTGCCTCAAGGAGGAGGTTGTGTTTGTAAGGAGAGGAGTTGGGTACTCCTTGTGATTGTATTGCCCCAAATCCTCGGTGGAGGTTCCCTTTGTGGGAGTCCTTTGTGGACAAGCTAGTGGACTTAAAATCCTTCTGGGTGAAGGCGGGGATGTAGAGCTGGGTGCTCGAACCTCGAAACATATCTTGTTGTTTGCGCTTGATCCCTTGGCTCTTACTCTCTCTCTCTATATTGTGCCTTGCATCTATTCATATTGTTCATTCATAATTATTTGCTTGGCTTGTTTGAGTGTGCATCTCTTGTTAATTGCAATTAGTTTTAAATTCCGCATTAAGTTCATTAGATCACCTATTCACCCCCCCTCTAGGTGATTTCAGCATCATTGAGTTTGACCGACCAACCCTTTCGGTTCTGTCCGACAGTCTTTTTTAGAATGAACTTGAGTTGTTGATTGATGACTTCTACCTGCCCATTTGCTTGGGGATGATACGGAGTGGATAACTTGTGATTGATGGAATATTTTCGCATCAGAGCTTCAAAAACTCTGTTGCAGAAATGTGATCCATTATCACTAATTATCGCTCTAGGGGTGCCAAATTGGGAGAAGATGTTTTCTTTGAGAAATTTGATAAACACTTTGTTGTCATTGGTCTTTGTAGGCACAGCTTCTACCCATTTAGAGACATAGACTTTAGCAACCAAAATGAACTGGTTGTCAAAGGAATTAGGGAATGGTCCCATGAAGTCAATACCCCAAATATCAAAAATTTCAACTTCCATGATCGGGTTTAGGGGAATCATGTCTCTTCTTGAAATTTTTTCAATCTTTTGACAATTTGCGCATGACTTGCAAAAATGGTATGAGTCTTTGAACAAAGTGGGCCAGTAAAACCCACTTTGTAGAACCTTCTCTGCAGTCTTGCGGGGACCAAAGTTTCCTCCACATGCAAGTTCATGGCAAAAACTTAGCACACTCCTCTGTTCCTCCTCTGGTATGCATCGTCGAATAATCTGGGCGGGATAATACTTTAAAAGATACGGCTCTTCCCAGAAGTACCATACTTGGGCAAAAAAACGACACTGGTCTTGCTTTGTCCAGTCAGCAGGTAATTGTCAAGTGGCCAGGTAATTAACATTGTCCGCATACCAGGGTTCCTTAAGAATGGCCAGGATGTGCTCGTCTGGGAAATCCTCGTTGATCGGAACTTGTATGATCGGTGCGTTCGAAATTCATGACAAATGATCTGCAACCACATTTTCTTTACCTAGTTTATCCCAAATTTTCAGGTCAAATTCTTGAAGTAAAAGGATCCACCGAATCAATCGGGCTTTTGCTTCCTTCTTGGTCATGAGGTATTCCAGTGCTGAGTGATCCGTAAAAATTACCGTCTTCGAGCCTAACAAATAGGTCCGGAACTTCTCTAACGCAAAGAAAATGGCCAAGAATTCATTCTTAGTCGTTGTATAATTCTGTTGGGCGTCATTCAAGGTCCTACTCGAGTAGTATATCACGTGCTGCCTATTGTTTATGCGCTGTCCTAGAACAGTGCCAATAGCAAAATCAGAGGCATCGCACATGATATCAAATGGTTGGGCCCAATTAGGAGCAAAAATAATAGGAGCAGAAATAAGTTCTTACTTAAGCTTCCCCCATGACTTGAAACATTCATCGTTAAAATCAAAGGGCACGTCCTTAGCGAGAAGGTTGGTTAAGGGCCTAGCGATTTTCTTAAAATTCTTAATGAACCGTCAGTAGAACCCAACATGCCCTAGAAAGGATCTAATATCCTTGATGCTTTTGGGTGGAGGAAGCTTAACAATCACTTCTACTTTAGCCTTGTCCACTTCTATGCCTCTCCTAAAAATCTCATGGCCTAAGACAATCCCCTGTCTCACCATGAAGTGACATTTCTCCTAATTTAGAGTTAGATTCTTCTCCTTGTATCTCTGTAGAACTAACTCTAAGTGATGAAGACACTGATCAAATGAATCTCCATAGATGGAGAAGTCATCCATAAATATCTCAAGAAAACGTTCGACCATATCAGAGAAAAGCCTAAGCATGCATCGTTGGAATGTTGCGGGAGCATTGCACAATCCAAAGGGCATGCGTCGGTAAGTGAAGGTTCCGAACGGGCAGGTGAACATGGTCTTTCCCTGGTCTTCTACAGCAATGGGGATTTGATTGTATCCCGAGTACCTATCTAGGAAGCAATAGTACTCGTGTCCAGCCAGGCGTTCAAGCATTTGGCCGATGAAGGGTAGCGGGAAGTGATCTTTACGGGTGGCTGCATTCAACTTTCTATAGTCGATACAGATATGAACCTTGGTAGGCAGTTTTGTTTGTACCAACTCTTTGTGCTCATTTTCAACCACCGTAAAGCCAGCTTTCTTCGGGACCGCATGAACAGGGCAAACCCATTGGCTATCAGAAATGGGATAAATGATTCCATTGTCTAGTAGTTTCAAAATTTTCGCTTTAACTGCCTCTTGCATGAGTGGGTTAAGCCTGCGTTGTGGGTCCCTCCACGGGTTGCTTCATCAGTTAAATAGATTCTATGTTGCACTATGGCTGGACTTATCCCTTTGATATCCTTCATCGTCCATCCAATGGCTTCCCTATGTCTCTTCAGAATAGACATTAAGCCGTCCTCTTATTGCTCAGTCAGGTGGGATGCTATGATGACTGGTAGGGTTTCTCTTCCGCCCAGGTAGGCGTACTTGAGGTGTGTAGGTAAGGCTTTAGCTCTAGGGAGGTGTTGCTTCATTGGGGGCAATCTCCGAACTTTCAATCCTATGATGAGGTACACTTGGGCTTGACGCACAGTCTACTGCCAAATCTACGATCTGGTCAAGATAAAAATCCTCAAACTCCAGATCAAAATCTACCTCTGTGTCCATCTCCATGCTTTCCTCATGCTCACTGGTCAGATTTTCAATGGAATTGACCTTAAACATCTGATCATTGACATCCCTGGGTTGTCTTCCAAGATTGAAGACATTGACTTCCTTCGTTATGTCTCCAAAGATCAATCGCATGGACCCGTTCCTACAGTTGATTATGTCATTAGCAAGGAATGGGTGCCCTAAGATGACTGGAGTTTGAGACCTCAGATTGGACACAGGTTGGGTCTCAAGCACAATGAAGTCAACAAGGTAGATGAAATCTCTGACCCGGATAAGGACATCTGTGATTTCCCCCTTCGAAATTTTTACAGATTGGTCAGCTAGCTGAATGGTGACTCGAGTTGGACTTAACTTGTCCAACCTAAGTTGCTGGTATATCCTTACGAGACAAAACTGAAAACCCTTACGAGACAAAACTCGTCCTTTAGGGGATATCTAGAGGTTTAACGGCTTGTTGCACAGGCTCAGTACAATCGCGTGACCTGCGAAAGTGGTCTAATAATTTTTTGTTTAGTTGTTTTCCTCGAGGACGAGTAAAAGATAGGTATGGGGGTGTGATCGGTCGCTAATATTGCACATTCATTATCATATTCTCATACTTATTATAAAATAAACTGTTTTTTTCTAATTATTGTTTAATTTATTTGTAGGCCCATTCCTAAAGGAGAGGGAAGAGAAATGAGCCCAAAAGCCCATCAAATTCTGATTTAAATCAGAATTAATTCAAAGTCAGTAAATCAGGGCAGATCAGGTCGGTTCAGATCGGTTGAAAATCAGTTAGAACAATCCCTACAAATCAATCGGTTGAAGCCAAAGATCAAAGGTCATTTCGTCAAAATCTCAGACTTAAACTGCAAATCCAGCTGAAGATAAAAGCAAATCGCGAAGCCAGGGAGTACCACCAATAGGGTGTGGCCACTTGGCCATACCCCAGCCGTGAAAATGCGGCCAAAGCCGCGGAAATGCTACTTTGTTAAGGAGTGAGGGGGAGCATTTGCTCCCCTATCTTCATACACTCTCCTACGTTGGGTTTTGCCTATAAATACTGAGATTTTTAGAGCATTCAGGGACGACCAAGTAGAGAGTAGAATTTAGGCTAATTTGTAGTTTGTAACTTAAGTTTTTTATTTTCTTTCATGTAATTTTTATTTTCTTTATGTAACTGAGAGGAGAGGATCCTTTCATGGAAGAATGAGAGCAAACTTGTACCGAAGGTGACACTGGTGTAAGTGATCTTTTCTTCCATTGTTATTTGAATTGAATCAAAGTTTATTTTTTTCTTTACTCTTGTTTTCGTTTACTTCCCTCTTTTGTGTTTGTGGATCCAAATGAAACCGATAGCCTCGAAGTTGCCTTGCCCTTGCAAGTGCCGTTAATGACTCATGGTGATGGATATCCATTTCTATGATAGTGTAGCTTGCCTTTTCAATTCATAGTGTAATACGGGAATGGCCAAGATCCCATTTGTCATACTTCGCTCGCCTTCAAGCAAAGGTACATCGTCGAAACGGGTTAAAGGTAAGCAGGCAGCGAAGAGGTAAGTAACTTTTTTAGGTTTTAGTTTTCTTTTCTTTTAATTTTAGTGTAAATTACCAACACCACAATCTTCCAAATTTCTTTCAATCTTTTTCAATTTCGTTGTACATATTCACTTTTGATTTTCTCCACCTTCTCTATCTACCATTTTTTTCTAACTTAACTTTAACTCTTTTTCCTTTTCTTTTAAAGAACTAAAAGAAGATCTTTAACCATTCTTTGTAACCTAAAAGAGAACTTGCTAAAAAAGCTTCCACTGCTAGTCCCTCCTTGTGAATTACGACCCGCATAGCCACTTGCTATAGCGGTAGTATTGAGTACTTGCACTTTCTACTTTAAAGTTCTGAAATTCTGTATTTTGTGTGAAGGAAAAACCTCAATCAATTTTTGGCGCCGTTGCCAAGGAGGGACGGTAAGTTATTCTTTTTTTACATTTACAATTTTGGTTAACTTTCTTCTCTGTTTTTGGTGTACGATTTAACAATAAGGATTTTTTGCTGTAGTGGACATATAAGTGGCCCTGAACTCTGCTCAAGAAAGCAGAGCCCAGAAGCCCTCAGATTTGCTATATTCTTGTGGCAATCTGAGTGAACTACTAACCTGTAATTTCTGTAGGTTGGCTGAATTGTATAGTTTAATATCTATAGCATTTATCTCTTTGTTTGACTCAATGTATATATATTTCTAACAAACAGTAAAAAGTTGATTATAAATGCTAAAAATGATTAAGACTTTGGGGATATGGATTGTATTGATTCGGATAAGTCCAACACGGTATATTTAGTTGGTTCATATTGTAAAAAGCTGAGTTAGAATTATCTGAGTCAAATGGGGTGAAATATGGATTTATATTGAAGGTTGAAGTATTATTGTTGAAATCCATTTCATAAACAAAACACAAATAAAAAAGAAAAAGCAAACAACAAATAAAAAGAATAGAAAGAAAAAAAATCAAAACTAAGCCTATACTAAGATTGGCCTAGACCTAGACGGCTCCTAACTGGTCGATTACCCGAAAGAGGTTATTGAATGAATCCGACCACAAACTAATCAGCCAGGTAGGGAAAAAATACAGTGGAAAGTATCCGTGAGTAAGTAATGGGCCTTAATTACACCAAACCATGGTATCTTCAAGGCGTAACCTCTTAATCCCCAACCTTAAACCCCGATTTTACAAGAGTATGATTCAAATAAGTTACACCCTCGGCCAATCTCTTAATGAGTCCGAGATGTCCTTTGGGGCAAACGTCTATCAATTTTTAGATTAGGACTTGGGTTGCGTGAGTGGGGAGGTAGTTTTTGGGTTAAAGAAGGGTCATAAACTCTCCAGCTTATCTTGTATTGGGTTTTGCCCTTAATTTCAATTCATGCAAGTGTGCAATATAGATAAGAATAATGCAAAACGAGTAAATCACCCACATGTTTGTCCTATACTATATGCAATATCATATGTATACCTCAGTCCAGATCACAACAACAGAACAAAATATAGTATATTGGAATTGAATTGACACGTACCTAAATGCAAGTGTCTAAACTGTTTTAAAGCATCCAAATATCGTATTTTACTTCTTTAATTATTGTAGTGTTTCAGGCAATCAAAATAGGAAAATAATAGTACTAATCCACTAGCTTTACAATGTACACATCCCAACACAACAAGATATAATTTTGTCACACAATTACCATGGAACCGTGGCAAAAGTCGTGTTGTGTGGCTTTTCTGTAGAAGCTAGGTCCTTACTTTCAAGAGTAGGGAGCTACAATACTAATGGGTGCTCTTCAATATTAAGTTCCTGTAAAAATTAACCTGCATGCCATAACAGAGAAGAAAATGTTAATAAAAACGTGAAATCAAAACCATTCCCGTCCCTGGTAACAACGCCATTTTTTGATCTATGCGAAAAATCATTCTCGTCCCAGGCAACGGTGCCATTTTTTTGATCGGGGTGAAACCAACAATGAAAACGTGTGTTTTTGTAAATTCAATGAAAAACGTATATGCTAATGTTCCCTCGATACTTTCGTTGTAGCATTGGCTCAACGGGTCGAATCCACAAGGACAGGAGGCGATAAAAGCATTAACAGTTTTTGTTCACGTGTTATATTAGGAAGTTCTTCTTTGTTAAAAGAATGAGAAAAAAGAAAGAAAAAAATTTAGAAGTGATAGGTGGAGAAGGCGATAACACGGCGATGTGAAAATAAAAGAGAAGTTGTTTATGGAATCGGTAAACAAAAGAAAGAAAGTAAAAATGAAGAAGAAAGTGAAGTAATTTGAAAAGTGATTTGGAAAACAAAATGAAAAAGAAGATAAACTTTATGATGAAGAAGATGAAAATAATGGTGAACTACGAAGGCGGTGGAAACAATGATGGAAAAATGATAAAAGGGTTTTGAAATTGATTTTTAAAATAAGATAAAAGAAAACTCATGGCTACTAACTACTAATTGCTCCACTAATCATGCTAACCTCTTAGTGATAGTTGCCTCACATGGATCCTTGGTCATCACTAATCCTTGACTTCAAGAGACGATACATAGCATGGCTCATAAGATTGTTCTTCTACATTCAAATAAATCTATTTCACACAATAAGTTGCAAGCTACTATTAGATCATCAAAACTAAATTGATGTGAGCATGAAATAAAGAAGACATTACAAGTTAGCTTGTTAGTGTTAGATGTTAAAATGTTAGAATGTTAGAATTTATCATCATGAGCCATCAATGGCTCTTGCAAGAATAAGACCTTGTAGATGCTATTAGATTCAAGTGGATTATCAAGTAAGTAGTTAGCTAGTTTGTGGTTAGCAGTTAGATTGTCATGAGAAAAAAAACTAGCTAAGCATCATGTAGAAAATGAAAAAGATTACAATAGAGAAGAAATAAGACATATTTACACAGATTATCACCATCTATTACATCAATATCTTTCTATCTCTCTCTGAATCAACTCAGCCCTACTACAAGATCTAAAACAAAAGAAAAATGCAAATGAAAGTAGGAAAAAAATCCCACTATACAACTAGAAGATAGAAAACCTAGCCTACAGCCCTCTCCCTTGTTTCTGGTCCATTCTTGCAGTATTTATAGGCAAATGAAGCATTTGGAAGGCGAGACGAGGCCATGCGTCAAAGATTGACGCGTGGCCCCACCATAGGGCCGCGAAAATACGGCTTCTACCGCATTTTTATGGCAATACCTGGGACCCAGGTCCCTGGTTTTGGTCCGTGGTATCGTCCAACTACGAGGAACTCCTAATTATATATGATTTTTGGTGAATTGGATTCGGGTTTTCTCAGATTCGCTCCCGATTTCTGGATCCAATATTTCTTCTAGAAGCTCTCTAACTTGGCCTCCAAGTAATGAGATTTAGTTACCCGAAAATTAGATTTAATTAGGCTCTTATTTCGACTTTGCTCTTAAACTCTGATTATCTACAAAATAGACCCAAAACACGGTGAGAAGCGATATTTTATTCATAAATTGGTAAAAAAATATGATGTAATGATGCAACATCATAGACTAATTAGAGGGAGAGAGGGATTATTGATCAGCTGGCGAGATCGAAGGGGCGAAAGAGAGGTAGTTGGTCGGCAGGCGAGCTGAGCTCGAGGGGGCGAGGGAGAGGAGAGGGAGAGTGGTGGATGTCGACGAGATTAAGGAGAGAGGCAGCATTGGATGTTGTCGAGCTTGAGAGGGAATGGGAGAGGAGAAAGCAGTGGTCGGCGATCTCTCGGCAAGATCGAGGGGGCAAGTAAGAAGGGGGGAGAGAGCTGTTGGGTTTTTTTTTATAAAATTGCAGTTATTGGATTTTTTTTTTTGCAAAATTTCTATCTCTCAGCATCTCATCTCGCCCAGATCTGGGACTGGGTTGCTGCCACTTTAGCGGCAGTTGATGAAATATATCAACTGCCATCTAACATACAGTTTTCTTTTATATATAGAGAGATAGACTTGTGTCATTCTGAAAGGATTCAAGGTCGAATCCTTTCCACTCAAATACAACCATATGGCATCTGAATGCAAGATCTATTCCATTAAAGTTGATATACATTATTCAATTAACTAAAAATCAAAAATCATGCATTTTGAATACTTTTTTCACATCCATTAAGTAGGCGCAAAAATGGACGGCCGAAAATAGCATATTGCTTAAATCGATGTTTTTAGACATACAAATTCTTGATCCGTCCATTTCATCATGATCTAAACATTTAAAAACCCCACTCACCATTTTTTGTTAGATTTTGAATATTCTATACCGTTAAACCATCAACACATTATTTCGGCAGTCCATTTTGGGCCTGCTTGATGGATGGGCAAAATGTATTCAAAACACATAATTTTTATTTTTAATTACTTGAAATAATGTAAATCAACTTCAACGGAGTGGATCTTGCATTCGAATATTGTAGGGTTGGAAGTTTTCGGCCTCGAATCCTTCAGGACGACACAAGTCTATCTCTTTCTATATATAGAGAGAAGCTTAAGCACATTTATTAGAAAAATTAAGAAATTTCATGTTTAGATGTATTTTTGAGAAAAAATGTTTTTGTAACATGAAATCAAGCTACTAGCTACTCATTCTTTTGCACGCATCATCAATCAATGAAACAATTGAACATTGAAGAGCATGAAAGGAAGCGAGAAAAAGTGAAGGTGGTTCCTTACAGAGACGGGGAAGAAAGGGATATGAGCAACACGAGATAGATCTCATTTTAGCGCTGACGAACCCTGAAGAAACCTTCAGGTAGGGATACCACTTGAATCCACGAGCAAAATGATCAGAATCCAAAAGCCAAAGAGAACAACTTGAATCTACGAGCAAATATAAGAAAAACTCAAAATATATTGATTGAAAATTAATACCAAATACAAAAGAGGGCTTTTATAGGCTCAGAAAAGAGTACTACTCCTAATAGGAAATTATAATATGTTCCTTAAAGCAAACAAAAAGAATTAAAAGAGTACTAATCTATCTAGGAAATCTAAATTCAAAATACAGAAATAGAAAATCAATTGGAAACTAAATTAAACCCAAAAAATAAATCCTAATTAAATTCAGAATCTGGCATATAATCAATATGACTGCCGACAGCTTAAGGATGCTTTCAACAACACTGTAAACTCCTGACTCTCTGTAAAAACCTTTCGGCTACAGATTGCCGACAGTTGAAAATGGTTGTCGATATCTTGGTTTAGCTGTCGACAGCTGAAGCTCAAAATTGATGTAGCTGCCTTGGTTTTCCTCCTACATCAGTTTCTCTTTCTTTAAAAGAACTCGTTCTCGAGTTCCTATCAGGATATAGCTACTTGATAAGGACTCTTTAAGTTGTGATTCTTTCTTTTCCTAAATATACCATCATCATATCTTTCTTTTCAAAGAGTTTCTCTCACCTCATCTTGTCAGCGGTTGCCTTATATTTAATGGATTTATCAAACTCTGCTTGAAGAAAAGTGTGATCCCAAAATCTTGATTCATCTCGACGATCTTCATTAAACTCCATGTAGTGTTGCGTCATCGAATCTTCAATGTAATCATCATCTCGGATCGGTTGATAATCAATGTCAATTGATTGGTGCTCCTCCATCATCCAACCATAAACATACGCTATGCTCTCATAATTCATTGGCTTAACTCGTGAAGAAAATTTTTCAAAGTACGAGTGGAGATGAAATTTGGCATACCTTGAGGAACACGTTGCGCCCACGTGCTGATAGTAGGTGATATGAACTTGAAGAAATTAAAGCTTTCCTCTCAGCACTCTCCTTCCACATGAAAGGATCATGAAGAACAATCGTACCACAATGATGATTATCTTACATGGATGGTAATACCACGATGATGATTATCTTACATGGATGATAATATTTCAAGCTTGTTGATCCTAACTTATTTACACTACTCCTCCTGTAATTTGTCGACCTCCTCGAGAATTTCAACGGTTGTAAAAACTTCTTCTGAAGTAATGCCTTACTTTATTTTCTTTGGCTCCAGAAGAACTCGCCTTGATTGTATATGGGCACAAATTGTGGCTTCTCTTCCTTTGAAGAAGAATAGCTAGCATGAGCTTCGCGTCTTCATTGAGATATCGTGCTTGGCTGATAGCCGCTTGAATGTTTGATGAATCTCTCTTGGTTGACTGCTCTTCAACTGGTGGTTGCTGATGTGGCTCTGTTGCCTCGTTCGACCAAAAATATCTCATAAACGGTCAGGGTTGATTTTTCATCTCTTCTTCCTCCAAAGTAAAGATATGGGCTTGAAGAGTCTTTTCATCCAACTCCACGTTCTTATATGTACCTTGTCTCAGTACATATGCATGTTTTGAAATCAATTTCACCATGTCGTAGCCTTTCCTTTATGTTTATGAACCACAAATTCTCCATGATCTTCCATGGGAATATACTCCATGTCAAATAAATTATTAACTTTCTTGATCCAAAGCAAGATTGACTCAACATCATGACTCCCATCAAAAAAAGGAATAGAATTAGAAAATCATCAAGATTTAAATATCCTCTCCTTGGTCTCAGATAGAATTAGAAATATGTTCCTCCTATTAGATTTAGAAAACCCGCCTCTTCTATTAGATTTAGGATTAGCGAATCTCTGACGCCTCTCATAGACAATCTCATCTTCTTTATAATCATTGTACTGATAGTAAGTGACTCCTCCTTATAAAAAAATTCAGTAAATTGATGATGTTGTAGATGAAATCGTAGTGGTGGATGATGTGGTGGATAATGTGGTGGTTAATACACTTGACGATCATATCCACTTTGATACGTACCATCGGTTAGACTTCGGTCATCAATCCTGAGAGACATAATTTGATGGTGTTGCCTCTCCTCTCAATAGTACCCACCTTTTGAATAGGCTTTGTAATCCATCGTTGTCTCCTACCGTCATCGAAAAGTTATCGAAGCTCTAATCCAATTACACAAACGGGGAAATGAAAAAAATGAGCGACGTAGGCTAAATCTTGCTCTAGCGCTAATGAACCCTGAAGAAATCTTCAAGTAAGGATAACCACTCGAATCCACGAGCAAAATGATCTGAATCCACGAGTCAAAGAGAACAACTCGAATCTACGAACAAATATGAGAAAAACTCAAAATATATTGATTGAAAATTAATACCAAATACAAAAGATACAGGGGCCTTTTATAGGCTTAGAAAAGAGTTCAATTCTCCTAGAAAACTATAATCTATTCCTAAAAGAAAATAAAAAAATTAAAAGAGTCATAATCTATCTAGGAAATCTAAATTCAAAATATAAAAACATAAAATCAATTGGAAACTAAATTAAATCCAAAAACTAAATTCTAATTAAATTTAGAATCTGGCAAATACTTAATAGGACTATTGACAGTTGAAGGGTGCTGTCGATAGTACTATAAACCCCTGACTCTGTAAAAACATGTCGACTGCAGACTGTCGATAGTTGAAAATGGTTGTCGATAGCTCGGTTTGATTGTCAACAACTGAAACTCAAAATTGATGTAGTTACCTTCATTTTCCTCCTACATCAATTCCTTCATTGCTAGGACACTATGAATCTGCGATCCATGTTACTCATCTTGTTTAATTAAGGACTACATATAATAATTTCTCAGCCATGTGCATGTATAACTGCTACTATATTAAATGAAATACAATCTTATTTATAAATTATTTCTCAAATAATTAAAAATGTCTTTTTTTTAATTTAAGTAATCTCTAATTTTATATAGAGATATTTTATATTTTTATTTTAACCATTAATTTAGAAAATTTTATATCCATTTATTCACATAAGTATAGCTATTTTCATAAAACAATAGATTAGATGGAATTAGAATAAAATAATAAAATAAAAATGTGAAAGAGAATAAAAAATTAAAAGAGATAGAAAAACTCTAGAAAGTAAAGAAGTAGAATAATACAAATAATAAAATAAAATTAGAGAAAAAAATTAAAAGAACGAAAAAGTAGAATAATATATGAAAAATAAAGTAAGAAAATTTTAAAAAATAAAATAAAATAAAAAGCTATGGAATAAAAAGACAACAAATGGAAAAGAGAGAATTGAATCGAAGAAATGTAAAAATCTGAAGGAAAAAAAGCAAGAAATTTTTTTAAGATTATATAGAGTAGAATTGTAAAAATTGTGAAAATATGGAGAAAATAAAAAAAATTAAAAAAATGAAAAATAAATAGAAGGAAACAAAAAAATGATCAACCAATAAATGAAAGAAACTTCACATACGTAAATGTATTGTGTTAGTCCCTGATCTAATAATAGCAATAAATTTATTTGAAGCATTAGCATATACTCTAGATATTGCTAACTATAAAAACTTCTATAGTCTGATCTCCAGTTCCCCAAACCAACCTTGCATCTCTTTTTTCTGTTTGCATGTTCAAGTCTAAGTGAATCCACAAATTTGAGTAATTTCTTTATTCCTTTGTTCGAGAAGGATGTACACTCGCTTCATTTGTTTTGTTTTTGCGTAACCTTTGTCCTAATAGATTTGTATTCTTGGGTGTCAAAAAATTGACCAGCTAAGTGAAGAAAATGGTCAAATAAATAAATCAAGTTACAAATTTTTAGTAATTAAATTAATATCGTCTTTGATGAACGAGGAGAGTGAGATTCAAACAACACAGGCTACAACTATTTCTCAAAGAAAGAAATGAAAGAAATATATATACATCAAGGTACAAAATATTCAAAATTACAACAATTAAATTAAATTAAGATAGTCATTGCAGACCGAGGAGATTGATAAATCTAATAATCCTTACTAGTTGATGCTTTTATTAGATAATTTTATGAATTAAAATTGTGTGAAAGTGACGATGATATTGTAATATTATAACTTGCAGCTATTAGTAGAAATATGAGAGATTAGCTTCAGAACTCTTTAAATTAGCTCAGCAAAAGAGATGTTGTGAACATGAAAGTCATCACAAGCGTGCAAGGGGCAGCTATCACAAGGGCAGCCACGCAAACAAAAGGATAGCAACTCAAGACATGGCACAATATGACATACATGTAGCCAATGACAAAGATGCAAAAACCAAGCAGCAAAAGGGACAGTCGACAAGATCCAAACATTCATTAGGACAAATCAACAAACATGTGACGGGCAATTAACAACCAAAGCCAACTGAAATTCAAACTCCCAATCCATTCCAGAAGTAAAATTTCAGTTCAAGATCAAACTCCCAATCCGAAAGCAAAAAAGGAGAATCAAATCTCAGATCTGAGTAGGCAATAAGAAAAATCCATCTGATTATCTGTAAGTAATCAAAATCAAAGCCCAATCCAAAAGCAAATCTCAATCAACTTCAGTTTAAATCTAGTCCCAAACCTTATCAACAAACAGACTGTTGCAGATTTGGTCAGGCTCAAGAAACAGAAAAGAAAAGGAAAATCATCAGGAGATAAGAAAGGATTTCAGCAGAAATTCAAAATATTGTAATCCTAACTAAATTCATAAGAATTTCAACTATAAAAGGAGTCTTGTGCCAAAGGAGAGAAGAGCACGATGTTGGTGGTTCAGAATCATAACCGAAAGGAGATCATAGGGTAGCGACACAAGCATAACCACAACTAGAGGAAGAGAACAAAGAGAGCCAGAGCCAGGGAAGAGCAGTGCCACAATCAGAACCAGAGAGGGAGCCCCGCCACGTGCTTTGGCTAAGAAGTTCTCTCTCCTTTTATTCATAATACTTCCTTTTTCTCTTTGTTCCTTTCATTTGAGTGCAATCTTTGTAATAAACCTGAAAGAGTATTTTGCAAATAATGAATTGATGAATATTATCATTCTTGTAAAAATCATGTGCAACCAAAATATTATTCTTGGGTGATGAAGCTTGAATTTATTGATTGTATTAATTGATTTATGTTAGATGAATGGTTCCATGTTATGTATTTTTAATGTTTGATTAATTGAATCTAAGATAAGTTATGCCTAGAAATTAAATCCGAGATAAATTATGCCTATGAGATAATTTTTCATGCATTAATTAATATTATTTCACCATCACCGAGATACACTATAACTATTGATATGTATAAAATATTGCAATAGATAGGGTATGCCTAAGTGAGAGAAACTGATTAGCATGAATTCAAGATTCCAAAGCCATAGACTCAAGTGGATTCTAAACCCAAGATTATTTTGAATTAATGTTTCTCTCAAATACTTATATTTGTTATGATTGGATTAGTTTTATACATCTTTACTAAGAATGTCAACAAAATCTCTCCGTGGATTTGACTTGGACTCTCTATTATACTCGCTTGCAGTAGTTAGTTAATTTTTATTTTTATCAGTTTTATAGATTTAACGATGACTATTTTCAATCGATCAAATTTTTGGTGTCATTGCCAGGGAGATTTGTTTGTTTTCTTTATTAAAGATAGAAACTAATTTTTTCCTATTTTTTCTCAAGTACAACAAAAGAAAGATGGTTAAACCGGAGGAGCAAAAGCAAGAACTTAAAAGTCTTTGATATTCACAAATTCGGTTAGATTTTTACTCTTTTGTTAATTTTTATTTTCTGATCATTAATATAAAAAACTTAAACAAAAATATATGACATTTTAAGAGTGGAGACAGATTTTCTTCAGGACATGAATTTTCCATTTTGCATTTTGAAAATTTACAAAATTGACTGATGCATTTTATTGTGTTCATATTTTAACACATCTTACAGGCACAACTCATAAACAACATAAGATGGGGATCTCATCACCTTCTGGACCCAAAAATCATCAACCTCACTTGCATTGACGTAAGCCTTTTTAAATAAAATTTACTAGATGTTGGCCCATAAGGACTTTGAGCTCAATTAGTTGGACTCGTAAGATAACTCCGGTGAACACTTTCAAGCTCATGAGAGAGGACTTTCTTGTCTAGAAAGGGTGACTTGGCCATTGCGGCGGTACCCATAGCCTAGAAAAAGAGCCAAGTCACTTGTTTGACGGGTTTAATCAGTAAGCCTGCAATCAGTCCAAATTAGTTAGAAGTTGTCTAGTTGTATCTAGGATTAATCTTAGTTCTTAGAAATTGATTGTTGATTGCTAAAGAAAATAATATTTATCACATGGTGTATGCTAGGTGGATGGTCTCAAAATCCTGATTTGATTCCTTTCAATCCTAATCCTGAGAAAATCTTTAGATCTAAAACATCACCCATTATCATGGCTAAAAAAATTTTCACCGCTAAGCCAATGAAGGAGTATTTCACTCCTTCCTCATACACAACTTCTTGCATTCATATCCCCAATAAGAATGCAAATGACTACGAGATCAAGTCTAGTGTAATCCAACTTCTCTTATTATTACATGGAATGAACAATGAGGATCCTTATTAACACTTAGATGAATTCCTAGAAGTGTGTTCTACCATGAAGATCCAAAATTTTTCTGATGATGCACTTAGGTTCACTCTTTTCTCCTTTTCCTCTAAAAGACAAAGCCAAACATTGGCTTGGAACTCTAAGTGTGATCAATCAAACTTGGGATCAATGCAAAAAGAATCCTCAAGAAATACTAGCCAATAGGTCGAACAAACCAAAAGCTTAGAGCTATCACCAATTTGTCTTAAAATCCGGATGAGCTAGTTAACGAGACCTGACAGAGATTTAGGGACCTCTTGAGAAGGAGTCCCTGATTGAGTTAGAACCTGCACACAAAAATATAGAATTTCAGATTTAAAATAAAGAGTGCAAGTACTCAATACTACCGAATAGCAAGTGGCTATGTGGGTCGTGATCCACAAGGAGGGACTAACGATGGAAGCTTTTTAATAAGTTCTCTTTTATGCTACAATCAATGGTTAAAATTCTTCTTTTAGTTCTTCAAAAGAAAATGAAAAAAAAAGTTAAAGTTAAATTAGAAAGAAAGTGGCAGATAAAGAAGGTGGAGAAAATAAAAGTGGATATGTACAAAGAAATTGAAAAAGATTGAAAGAAATTTTGAAGATTGTGGCGTTGGTGATTTAACTAAAATTAAAAGAAAAGAAAACTAAAACATAAAAAAGTTACTTACCTCTTCGGCGCCTGCTTACCTTTGACCTGTATCGACGATGTACCTTTGCTTGAAGGTGAGCGAAGTATGACAAATAGGATCTTGGCCATTCCCGTATTACACTATGAATTGAAGGGGCAAGCTATACTATCATAGAAATGGATATCCATCACAATAAGCCATCAATGACACTTGCAAGAGTAAGGCAACTTCGAGGCTATCGGTTTCATTTGGATCCACAAACACAGAAGAGGAAAGTAAACGAAAACAAGAGTAAAGAAGAAAAAACTTTAATTCGATTCAAATAACAATAGAAGAAAAGATCACTTACACCGGTGTCATCTTCAGTACAAGCTTTATCTCATTTCTCCATGAAAGTATTCTCTCCTCTCAGTTACATAAAGAAAATAAAAATTACATGAAAGAAAATAAAAAACTTAAGTTACAAATTACAAATTAGCCTAAATTTTACTCTCTGCTTGGCCGTTCCTGTGGTCTCTAAAAAATCCAATATTTATAGGCAAAACCTAACGGAGGAGGGCGTACGAAGATAGGGGGAGCAAACGCTCCCCCTAACTCTCTAACAAAGCCGCGAAAACTCGGCTAAGGCCACATTTTCATGGACTTGCTGTGGCCAGGTGGCCACAGCCGAGGAGTGGAGCTGCCTGGTTTCGTGATCTGAGGTTATCTCCTTTTGGATTTGCAGTTTGGGGTCCTGTATTTGACGAAACCTCCTTTTATCTTCGGCTTTAACCAATTGATTTGTGATGATTTGATGTAACTGGTTTTCAACCAACTTTATCTTCTCTGATTCGCCCTAATCTGTCCTGATTTTCTGATTTTAAATTAATTCTGAATTAAATCAGAATTTTGTTGGGCTTTTCTTTCCCTCTCCTTTAGCAATGGGCCTACATATAAATTAGACAATAAATAGGACTTAAAAGCAGAGTTTATTTTATAATATATGTGAAATATGATAATAATTATACAATATCAATGACCGATCAGTCCCCTCCATATTGTACCCAAATGGCAATTGGTGCAATATTTTTACGATAGTTTATTCAAACCACACTGCCAAATGGTAGATGCATCGTGCATTGGCACATTCATGACTAAAAACGAGGATCAAGCATGGGAACTTTTTGATACTTTGAGTGATAATTTCATACAATATGCTTTTGTTTCTCGATTTATCATGTCCATACCCACTATCATCCAAAAAAAGTGGTGTTTACGAGTCAGGACACTCGAAATAACATCACAGTAAAGTGGACCGGTTAACCCAAAAATTAGACCAAATTTTTTCTGTAGGTCGAGGTCAAGTCCCAACTTTCACACCTCACACACAGAAGGAAGTGCGTTATCTCTGTTCAAATCAAACCACTTTGTTAATGATTGTCCCATGGCTGCACAAAACAAAAACTTGTTCAAAAATAAGTTCAAGCAGCCTAAGGTTTCTCTCGACCAGTCATTGATCCCTTTTTCAACACTTACAATCGTACCCGGAGGAACCATCTCAATTTCTCTTGAAGACCCCAATCTCACCTCAAAATTTTTCTCAACTATTTAGGACTCTATATCAGAATCAAACTCAAACGAACACCTACCTAGGGGTGCAAGCACCAACTCCTCAGTCGAACCCATCTTTTAAAGATAAGGTATTGCAAGCCCTTAAAGGTTTAAAAATGAACACGCAATTGATCCATTCACGTGCACAGTTTATTACCAAACTAGAAAGCTAAGTAGGTCAACTAGCTAAAGCAATAATTAGAAGAGAACATGGAGTATTGCCAAGTCAAGCCATAGAAAACCCGAGTGGACAATCTGGGCTTACTAATATTCAATCATCGAACTAATTTCATAAGCAAGTTAAGATTGTGACCCAATTTTATAAGCAAGTTAAGATTGTGACAACTCTTAGGAAGAGACAAGTGAGCACTGAGGCTAACCAAAATCCCACCATTATTTATGAAAAGAGGAACTATAGGGAAGAAAAACCTAAACTGAATAAGAAAAAAGACAAGAGGTAAATTACCTACATCTTACATCCTAAAAGCCCTTTCCAGCCGCAAAAGAAGCCAACACTCCCTCTTCACCAAGAAAGGTGCACGTATGTATGAAATATTGGAGTTGTTTTAAACAAGTTAAAATTAATCTTCCCCTTCTTGATGCCATCAAAAAGGTTTCATTCTATACTAAATTCCTAAAAAATCTATACACACAAAAGCGTAGGATGCGGACTCAAGTTCGAAAAAAAGTCATGCTGACGGAGCATATGAGTGCAGTTTTGATGAATCAATTTTCTCCGAAGCTTAAGAATCCAGGTGCCCCCATTATTTCACGTGTCATTGGAAACATCATTATCGAAAGAGCACTACTAGATCTAGGGGCGAGTGTGAACTTGTTACCTAGCTCAGTTTATGAAATTTTCCCTTTTGGAGAACTCACACCGGTCACTTTACAATTTGCTTATCGCTCCGTGAAAATGCCACGTGGGTTGATTGAGGATGTTCTTGTTAAAGTGGATGAATTCTATTTCCCAATCGATTTCATTGTCCTTGATATAGAGTTAACACGTAATCCCAGTCATCCCCATTATCCTAGATCACCCATTCTTAGCAACAACCAATGCGTGCATCAACTGGTGATCCAATGCGATGGACAATTTTTTGGAATAAGAAAGTCAAGTTGAATATTTTTAATGCATCCCAAGGACCTAGCAGAGATGAAGATTGTTTTGCTATTGACTTGATAGACTTGATCCAAGAGAGTGAGGATGACAGTTCACCCCTTTCTCAAATTAAGCAACCCATATTGTCATCTACACTATGAGAACCATGTTTAGAGCCACTGAGTACTAAATCTGAAAATACTGATCAAAGTTTTGAGGAAATCTTTCATGATGAACTCTTCTTTCTTCAAAAATCAATTGGTGCTGAATTATTAGCTAAAATCTCCCAACTCAATTGCAACTTCCGAAATTAGTTTTGAGGATATATTGCTGATGAATTGAGAATTTTTTCGGAGCAGAGTGAGGATATGTATCTGAGAAATGATGAAATCGAAGAGTTGATTGATGAAGAAAATGCCAATGAGTGGATTTTGGATATGAAAGGTGAGCCCTATCCTTGAATTTTTGGTGAGAATAAAGCGCAAAAAGGGAAGAAAGAAACTGAGAAAGTGGAAAGCATTCCAGAGGACAAAATCGATAATAAAATACAATAAACAGGACTATGTCTAGGTGAAGATGTTAATTAGCACTTATGGGGAGACACCCAATTTTGTTAAGTCTTATGAAGTTTTGGGCTAACATGCATGTCATTGTGAGTCCACAGGTATGCTCTATCCAGGTTTGGGGGTCACCTTTTGGCATATCAGGCATATTCATTACACTCTTCTTCTGTATTTTATTTCAAATATTGAGGACAATGTTTCATTTAGGCTTTGGGGTGTGGGGAAATGCCTTATTAAAAAATAAAATAAAAAATATGACAAATTATAGATAATTTCACGTTTTGAATCTACCTTGTATCAATGATCTATGTTATAGAAAAGTCACAAAAAAATATCTATGTGTCAATAGAATAGAGTGTAACCTTAACAAGTTAGTGTTTTGAGGTAAGAGTGAATTTTTCTGTTAATAGTTAATTTAACTGAACTATCTTCATCTGTTACCTATTATATTAGTATGTTATGCTTTAAATCTCAATTTTTCATGTAAAGTTGGATGAACTATCTAATTAAATTGTGAATTGACATTGAAGCTACATAGATAGGGAATTGTGTGATATTCTATATATGCCTGAGTTCAATATCATAAGGAGAAAATGTGTGTGGATATGTCTCTTTTTCTTCACCCCCACCAAGCAAGTATCACATTTAGGTTAAAGTCCCTATAATTTCAAGACAGGTGATAATCTTGGCCTCTGACACAAAAGTATCAGGAAAGTATGATATTTTGAACGAATTACAAGTAAAATAAAATCTTAGCCCCTAAATCAATTTGTAATTTAGTTAGCAATGAACTTGAATTAGCAATTGTTTAATTGAATTCGAGTATAATATACAAAGTATGAAAAGTGAATATGGGATGATTTAAAGAAGACTATTTATCAGATAGTTTGCCTTTTATTTTAAATTGTTGAAAGTTTAAAAAATACTTGACTTTTAAAACTCATACATGTTAACTTTAAGTGATTTTATGATATACTACATTATGCAAAATGGTTTTTTAATTCGAATCTAATCTATAAATTGCAATGACACAACCTGATGTTTGTGTGTAGCATTGCTGCAAACCCTCCCAAGACTATAACTCGTCCTGCAGGATAACCTGGAGGTTTAAAAGGCTTGTTGCATATGCTCAATGCATTCGTATTCCCTATGAAAGTGGCAGTTTTAATTGTGAAAAAATTATATATATAATGAGAGAGAGTTGGATTTCAAAAGTTTGCATGAGGACAAGTAAAGATCAAGTTTGAAGGTATTTAATAAATCAAATAATCCTTACAAATTGATGCTTAGCAAAAGAGATATTGTGAACATGGGATGTTGCCAAGAGTACACTCTCCGATTTTGTTTTGATGATTACAAACCACATGAAATTGTTTAGTACTAATCAAATTTAAGTTTTTTTAATTATTTTAGGTTCAAAGAACATTTTGGTGTGTTCTTCCTCAAAAGAAAGGTACTCTAGTCTCAAAAACACTTAAGAAATGGGTTCGAGTTTGAACGACCAAGATTTGCATTTGGAGAAATCCTGTTAAAGATTGCTTGAAGATACATACAGCATATGTAAGAAAATAGAATATTTAAAGTACAGAATGTAGAATTGATACTCAAAGAGTTAAATACAAAAATACAAAATTTCAAAATACAAGTTTTCACATCAAGTTTTTTCATTTTGGAATTATACAAGGTTTGGTGTTTGATATATGTCCCATATTTTTTTCAAATTTATATATCTTGTCTCTATCATGTATCCCGTAGCTTATGTATTGCCAAATTATTTTTTAAACAATTATAAAATATTTAAAAATGAGTTTAATTTAAAATTTTATCTAAAAAATTTTTTGGGCAAGGTCAGTCGACGGCATGTTGATTAGTCTCTAATATTACATAATTTTTATCACATATGCACATTTATCTTATATAAAATACTGCTAATAATGATTTGCTTGTGTGATCCTAAGTCCATGGTTTGCAATGAAGAAGAAGACTCTAAAATCACCATTTAATGGGTGATTAAAGGCCTACAAAGTAGTCATTGACTTAAGAGGTGATTTTGTCAGACCAGGGATCAAATCAGAAATCCAGAAGATCCAACCGATAGGAGACCGAAGCAACAGCGCGCAGCAGCCAGCACTGCACATGCCACCCTGGTCTGGCTGCATTTCTGCGGCTTTACTGGCGCGCCGTGCTAGTGCCTTGGGCCAGGGATTGCCCCCTGGCCCCTTTCCCCTGGTGCCTATAAATACCCCCTTGGGGTTCGACAGAGGAGATATCCAGATATTTAGAGCGTTGTTGTTAGTTTGTTTCTACGATTATAGTTGTTTTTATTTTTTCTCCTTCTTCTAATTAGTTTAGCCATTAGAGTGAAAGAGAGAGAGTGTGTACAAGTTGTATTTGAAGGTGACAAGTTTATACAAGTAATACTTCTCTTTCTTCTTTTCATTTACTTGGTGTATTCATTTGCTTTTACTTTCTTGTTTTTAATGTAATACTTCTTCTCTTTACTTCTTCTCTCTTGTTGTTTTGTCTTCTTGCTCATGTCTAACTCTTTTATTGCATGGCTAACTAATACTAACCCACTAATCTCTAACAACTTGATTGATAACCCAAATGAGTCAATAGTGCAAACAAGTCTTGTGCAAATGGGAGCTATGATATCTTAAGACGAGGGTTCTAAATCTAACTTACCTACAAGTATTAGCTCTCTTATGTTTCATAACGGGTTTTTGATGATCTATAAATTATAAACTTTGTTTGTCTTTATAAGTTAGAGATATTCCTATTAATCTTTACCGAAACCATTTTTGCACTTGTTTCTTTCCTTATTCTCGCCTTTGATTGGATCTTGATAAGGGAATGTTTAAGTTTTTTCGTGTATAGCTAAGTTAAAGGAAGGACTTTTATTCGGTCTCCAACGTGAGTAGTTTCTATGCATAAAGGTTATGCTTGCCTATGATCCATCAAAAAGCTACATCTTCAAGAAGTTAGAGATTAATGGGAGCACTTAGTAGCGTTTTTACCATTAAGAAAATCCAGTTTTATAAACCAACAAACCATTCTAAACAATTCTTGAAATAATACTTGTTTTCATTTCAATTCTTTATTTGAAATAAATAACTTTTCTTTACTTTGAACAATGAAGTCGCATCAAAGCTTCCATCGCTCTCCCTCCTTGTGGATACGACCCGTATAGCCACTTTGCTAGTACAGAAGAATCGCAAAGCAGTAACATCGACCCACATTTCTTTACTTATATTTGTGCATGCTTTTTGCCGGTCAA
Source organism: Agave tequilana (assembly GCA_038442645.1). Lineage (NCBI taxonomy): Eukaryota > Viridiplantae > Streptophyta > Magnoliopsida > Asparagales > Asparagaceae > Agave > Agave tequilana. Next base: position 6,495 of record JAVJIF010018863.1, on the reverse strand, counting down.
ATTTTGGCGTCGTTGCCCGGAAGGGAACGGCTTTATTGTTCAATACTAAAGATTCTTCTTTGTTTTTGTGTGTAGGAGAAGTACCAAGGAGCTAACTACTACGGGAAGAAAGATTGGTGGCCAAAGACGTTACACGAGGAATTCATTTGCCCTTGAAAAATTCGTGTAAAGCGAATTTCTCAGATTGAAGTACTAACAAAAGCTTTTCTGCAGGGTTGCCGAAAATCACTCAAAAATTGCTTTCTCAAATTTTTAGTTTACTTGTATGCTTCACCTTATACATGTGTAACAAACTTAACAGAAATCCATTTGTTGCTAAATTGAAAATTGGATTAGACTCTTGCATCTTGGGCGCGTGTCTATTTCAATTCATTTCAATTTTTGTTGAAGAGTGCTGGAGAAAGGTACGTGTGCATTCATATAGAATAGGACCAACATTTTGGAGTGATTTACCTCTTTGAGTGTTATCTTGTTGTGAATATACTGCACACTTGCACAATTGACATTAAGGACAAACCCCAATAAATAAGATAAGGTAGGAATTTCACCACTCTTCCTTAGCCGAAAAACCATCTCCAACTGCACTCACACAACCCAAGCTTTAACTAAAAATTGATAAATGTTGACCCCAAGGACATCTCGAACTCACTAAGAGATTAACCGAGGGTGAAAATTGTAAGAACTGTACTCCTACAAAATCAGTGTTTAAGGAAAGAGGATTGAGAGGTTAGCCTTGAAAGCTCCGTGGTTTGGCATAATTAAGGCTCGTGGCGCACGCACGGATACCTCCCATTGAGTTTTACCCTTTCCTGGCCGATTAGTTTGTAGTCGAGTTCCTGTAACAACCTCCCCTTAGCATCGACCAGTTAGGAGTCGTCTAGGTCCCGGTATCTTAGACTAAGGCTTGGTGATCGTTCCTCTTTCTTTTTGTTTGGTTTTATTCTTTTTGATTATTTGTTGTCTATACGTTGTTTGTGGTGTGCTGCATGCAAGAGTGGGTGAGAGATCCTGTAACTTCCAGATTAACCAAAAATACTTGCCTACCCTTGCATCCAGAGCCGGTGATGGCATCGCTATAGGATAGGTTTTATCCGATCAGAACCTCACTGCCATCTTGTATGAAACTTCCTGAGGTGAATGAAAATAACTTTGAATTAAAGCCTCAATTCATCAACACTCTTTCAAAATTTCATGGTTTAGAATCGGAGGATGCGTACTTCTTTATTAAGGAATTTGAAGAAGTATGCCTCATGATGCGCATTCTCCAGCTAGGAGACGATACCATTAGGTTACATTTCATTCCCTTCTTTCTAAAGGACCTAACTAAAAAATGGTTATAAAGTTTGGTTATAGATTCAGTTACAACGTGGGATGATTTCGTCAAGACCTACTTGAAGAAATTCTACCCAATTCACAAGACTGCCCTCATCAGAAAGAATATCATGCAGTTTAGGCAAGAACATAGCAAACCATTCTGGAGATACTTTGAGCGATTCAAAGATCTCCTAACTCAGTGCCCTCATCACGGTGTAAAGAAATGGCGTTAGTGTCAGATTCTCTATGAAGGTTTGGATTATTAAATAAAACCCTGTTAGAACCATGTGTCAGGAAGGTTCTTGCAAAAGGATGAAAATCAGGGTTGGGATTTGTTTGAGGATCTAGCTGAGAAAACCTTACAATGGGAGCCAACCTTAGAGAAACCAAGAAATTCAGTCTATAACTTCGAAAGGAGGGCTCCTATCCTTAGAATAATCCATACCTACTGAAACTAAGATCACACACTGATGAGGAGAATAGAGGCTCTAGAAATAAAAGAGCCAGCCAATGTCAACTAAATCAACCCACCACCAATTCACAATCCGGTTGTTCATACTGTCAGGCACCGAACCATATTTTTGAAGAGTGCCCTGTTTTTTAGACTAACCAAGTGTCACCGGAACACATGAATGCGGCCTACTCACGGCCGCCACACAATCCTTACTCGCAAACATACAATCCCGGTTGGCGAAATCACCTAAATTTCTCTTGGGCCATAATAATTCTCCTAGACCAAATTTTCCCGATAATCTCCATAATCCTAATCATCAAATGAATTTTCCCAATCAGGCTCCATCTTCCTCCTTCTCACCAATGGAAAAGAAATTCAGTAAATTAGAAGAGAGTATGGAAGCTTTTATGAAGTCTCAAACTGCCTTCATGTATATCGAGGACAAACACTGAGCAACCATTCACAGGCCATATCGAGATTGGAAATGCAGATGAGTCAATTAGCTACTCTCTAAGTGAAAGACTAAATGATACTTTTCCTAGTCAGTCGCTAGTTAACCCTAAGAATTCAATCAAGCATATGAAATACAGGATCCTCAGATCAACTAGTGTAATGCTGTTCATACTCTTCGATGAGGAAAGAAGGTGGACAACCAGATCTACCAGTAGAAAAATCTCACTCACATTGATCCTACTCCTGCTTCCACATCTACCAGCTCTCCCCAATCTGCTCCACAAACGTCTGACAAAGACACAGCTACTGAATAAGTTTATAAGTCTGTAGCACCCTTTCTCAATAAGCTTAAGAACAATAATAAAAATATGCATATGGAAAAATACTTGAGATGTTTAATCAAATCAAACTGAATGTGCTCTTCTTGACGCTATCCAACAGTCCCAACCTATACCAAATTTCTTAAGGATATTGATGAAGAAGAGAAAGACGAATGTGCCCAAGAAAGTGTTCTTTGCAACAAACATAAGCAAAATTCTGTCTGGTCCTATTACGGTGAAATACAAAGATCCTGGATGTCCCCAATTTCTTGCACCATAGGACAAACAGAAATTAACAGATCACTCCTTGACCTGGGGCAAGTATCAACTTGTTACCTCTCTTAGTATACCAACAATTTGGGTTGAGCGAGCTGAGTCCAACTCTAGTCACCATTCAGTTAGCAGACCGATCTGTGAAAATCCCTAAGGGGAAATCACAGATATCCTTATCTGGGTCGGGGATTTCATCTACCCTGTTGATTTTATTGTGCTTGAGACCCAACCTGTGTCAAATCTGTGGTCTCAAACTCCAGTCATTTTAGGGCGCCTATTCCTTATTACAGCCAATGCCATAATCAACTGTAGGAACGGTCCATGCGATTGACTTTGGAGAATGACAAAGGAAGTCAATATCGTAATCTTAGAAGATAACCAAGGATACAAATGATCAGACTTTTGAGGTCAATTTCATTGAAATTTTGATCAATGAACATGAAGAGAGCATAGAGATGGAAACAGAAAGTGAGTTTGATCTAGAGTCTGAGGATTTCAATCTGGATCAAATCATAGACTCCAGTGGACTGGGCATTAAGCTCAAGTGTACCCTTATCGGCAAAAAGCAAGCACAAGAAAAGTAGAAAGGGAGTGGGTCGAAGTTACTGCTTGCTTTTGCGATTCTTCCGTAGTAGCGAAGTGGCTATACGGGTCGTATCCACAAGGAGGAGAGCGATGGAAGCTTGATGCGGCTTTTATGTTCAAGAAAAGAGAATGTTCTTTGTTTCCAAATAAAGAATTAAAAAGTGAAAACAAGTTATTTCAAGAATTGTTGGAAAATGTTTTGGTGGTTTGTAAAAGTGAGTTTTTCTTATGGTAAAAACGCATGGCTAACTTTCTACTAATTGCTCCCACTAATCCCTAACTTCTTGAAGATGTGCCTCACGATGGATCATAGGCAAGCTTACCCCTTTATGTAATGGAACTATTCACGAGAAAATCGAGTGAAAGTTCTTCTTATAACTTCGCTTTACACGGCAAAAAACTCGGACATTCCCATATCAAGATCCATTAGAAGGCGAGAATACGGGAAGACACGAGTGCACTAATGGTATCGGCGAAGTTAAAAGGAAAGTCTCTAACTTACAACAACAAGCAAAGTACAAAACCCATAGATCATCAAAATCATTTAAGTATGAAATATAAGAAGGTAAATACTTGTAGGTACGTTAGAGTTAGAACCCTCGTCTTAAGATGTCATAGCTCTCGTTTGCACAAGGCTTGTTTGACACTATTGACTCATGCGGGTTATCAATCAAATAGTTAGAAATTAGTAGGTTAGTAGTTAGTTAGCCATGCAATGGAGGAGTTAGTTACACATGGTGAAGAAAAGAACAACAAAAGAAAAGAGATAAAGAGAAGAGTTACACTAAAGCAGAATGTAAAAGCAAATGAAAGCAAATGAAAACAACGAGTAAATGGAAAGAAGAGAGAGAAGTAATTACTTGTATTATCTTGTCACCTTCCAATACAACTTGTACATACTCTCTCTCTTTCACTCTAATGGCTAAAGCTAGAACTAGAAGAAGAACAACAACTACTACAAACTAAAAACAAGATTACAAAACTTGCTCTAACTCTGGATCTGGGCAAACTGAAGACCCCAGGGGGGTATTTATAGGCACCAGGGAAAGGAGGCCACGTGGGAAGCACGTGGCCAAAGCGCAGGCGCGCGCGTGCCCAAAGGGCCGCGAAAACGCGGCCTGGGCCACGTTTCCGCGGCCTTGCCAGGGCGGCGCGCGCCTGGCTTCGGACGGCGCGTCGCCCAGTTTGTCTCCTGTCAATTAGACCTCCTGGATTTGCGATTTGACTCCCTGGGCTGATAAAATCTTCACTCTAAAGTCAATGGCTAATTGGTAGGCTTTTAATCACCATTAAATGGTGATTTAGGTCTTCTTCTTCATTTGCACTCCATGGACCTAGATTGAAGCAACCAAAGCTTTATTAGCAAAATTTAACATTAAATGATATGAGAATGTGATGATAATTATACAAAATTAGAGACTAATCACATCCCCCCCCATACTTATCTTTTTGCTCGTCCCGAGCAAAACAAAATCAAAATCAAAAAATTATTATACCACTTTCACAGATGTCGCGGTTGCACTGAGCATGTGCAACAAGCCTTTAAACCTCTAGGTTTTCCCTAGAGGAGGAGTGTTGTCTCCTGAGGGTTTTCAGCGGATTGCACCCACAAAATCCAGTAAGTAAAGAAAAGAAGTTAGTTGTTTTAGAAATTTTTTTTTTATGAAAAGAATTTTCAATCATCTAAGTAAAAATAACCGAATGATGTAAGAATTAGGTTTAACCTTCATAAGTCCTCTTATACTTTAGCCTTCATAAAAGAAGAAACTATGGTTTTTCTTTAAATTTAGAAAGGATTTTGTACTTCTAACTCATTCTTTTATTTTGCTTTAGATAGATATGCATATGTGTAAGTGTGAGGTGCTTGGGATTTTTCAATTCAACTTTGAATATCATTTAATTTTATTAATATTTATTATTATTCTTGGTTCCATTAGGCTTTCTACTTCACTTATGTAACACATATCAAACCGATGACTCCCAAACCAGATGGTCTTAGGGCACCAGGTGGAAAAACACCATTCAGGTCAAATATGCAAGTGGAGTAGGTCACGAAATCAAGATTTATTTATATATATATATTTTTGGCGTGAGTGATCATGCTTCTTGAGGCACAATTATCCAGCCTTTTTTTTTTTAGAGTTGTGTCTCTAAATCCCAAGCATGTGTGTGATTATGCATATTCCACTAAGGCTAAATAAAAAGTATGAATTATTTTCCTTATCCCTCCTATATTTTTAGTCAAACCATTCTTTCTTGTTTACTTAGGCAAAATAAAGATTTATTACTAAGGTTCCCGTAATTCCTATAATCTTTCGGTATTTTTATAAAGAGTATGAAATTTCTTTTCAATCTGGAGAATTTTTTTTTAATGGAAAAGGAAAAAGAAAAAGTGTTAGCACCCCCCCACACCTATCTATGCATTGTCCTCAATGAATGCATATGGAAATGCAAATGCAATAAATAGGGGGAAGAAATGATGTCACCGTCTTCGTGGACTCGGGCCGGCCAAGTGCGAATAGGCTAAAGAATGTCAAAAAGAATGTACACGGGGTAAGCATATAAACAATTTTTTTTTAGTATATATATTTTTTTATTTGTTTGTTGTGGTTAGGTGTATGATGGGGCAAAAAGAGTCAGCACACTCTCATCTGGAGTCATAGGCTCAGTGGTTAAGAAGGGCTTCAGTCTTTGCCCATTCACTTTAAATTCCGTGTTGTTTTTAGGATCTGCAATAAGCACAGCACCGTGTGGGAAAACAGTGCGCACAATGAACGGTCCCGACCAACGAGTTTTTCAGCTTCCTCGCGAAAATATGAAGTCTAGAGTTGTACAGCAGAACCTTATCTCCCGTGCAAAGTTTTTTCGGGTTATGATTTAGTCATGAAAAGTTTAGTTCTGCTCTTGGTGATTCGTGCATTCTCATAAACTTCATTCCGTATCTCCTCTAATTCTGAAATCTGCAGTTTCCTAAGTTCACCGGCCTTGGTCAGGTCAAAGTTGAGTTGCTTAATTGCCCAGGGGCCCGGTGTTCTAACTCTACTGGCAGATGACAGGCTTTGCCAAACATGATTCTGTAAGGAGACATCCCCAGAA
>JAVJIF010018862.1:0-63245 GCA_038442645.1 Agave tequilana | reverse complement strand
AAAAATAGGAGGGCAAAAAGTAGGCTTGGGCTAAGGGAAAAATAATAATAACAATAATAATAAATCATAGTAATAATTAATAATGATTATAAGAATCACTTGTAACTATTAATAATGAAACTTACATGAAATAACGATTTAATCTCTTAATACAATCTATAATAGTTATTAGCAATAAGAATAATAAGTTATAAAAAATAGAGATAGTATTTACTACGAACAATCATAATAATTTGGAATTGGAAAATAACGAGGGATGAGTCTTAAATTAATTAATTAATTAATAATAATAATAAAGTCAAACATATTAGTCAAGTATCATTAATTCGAGATATTACAGTTTTCATCCAACGACGAATCACGACAGCCCTTGTTGAACCCTCTATCCCCATGACCTTATTCTTGCAACCTGAAACATCGAAGTCACAAACCCTTTCGTCTAGAAGCCGTGACGACATGTTTGATCCCTTGAAAGAAGGGTGGTAGGGAACAATGTCGGTGTCGATCACGTTGATTACGACTTCGGTATCGAGATCCAAGTCCTTCCAGAAGCAGCGGTCGAGGTGGAGACCCAGGAAGTCAGCGTAGTGGGTGGGTGGAGTCTGAATTCGCGCACGCAGTCGGCTTGAACGAACCCGTCCATCGATTTCACGGCGTCCAGTTCGAACGCAGAGAGCCTAACGGCGAACCCGCTGATGACATGGTTATAGGAGTAGAGTATCCGGGGGTGCCGGAGGCGAGAGAGGGTGGTAAGAAGGACTGGAGGTAATTTTTTCCGGGCGGCGATGACAGCGAAGGAGGTGAGGGATTTGGTGCGGTTGGGTATTTGGACATGGACAATGCATGTGTCCAAGTCACTAAAATGTGCACAATGATGAGTTGTTATTGGGAGTTGATATAGGAGAGAGGAATATAGAATTCAAGCCCAACAGCGAACCAGACCAAGGTCCTGGATCGACTAGGAAAACCAACTAAAGATAGCGGTCGACCGCTTAATCGACCTCCTGACAAAGACCAGAAGCAGAAAATCAAGTGCCAGTGGCCCGGTCGATCGACCAAAAACAGGTTCAAGATTAGAAGGCTAGACTCAAAGCCGGTCGAATGACCACTCGACCGACAGTGCTGAGCAGAGCCCGCGACCGACTGCCAGACGTGAATCAACCCAGTTTTGAGTTAGTATAGGATTTTGTTTCAGATGCAAATGAACTCCGATTGATTTTATCTTTTTTTTATTTTGAATTTAGATTTCATAATTAGATTAGAACTCTTAGTAAGCCTATAAATAGGCCCTTGCATCCTCTAGTTTAAATCATCTTCTATCAAACAATTATTCAACTAAAATTGAGTTTATTCTCTCCTATTGCTCGTCGATTCGAGTAAATTGCTCGTGGATTCGAGTGTCGTGCTCGTAGATTCGAGCAAGATTTTTACCTGAAGGTTCCCTCCAGGTTCGTTGGTGCTAGAACGAAATTTAGCCAGCGTCATTCGCTTTTGCATCCCGTGTCAATTTGTATCAGAGTTTCAGTAACTTGCCGACGATGACATGAGACAACGATGAATTAAGGTCTTCTCACAAGGGTGGGTACTAATGGAAGGAGGGACAACACCATTAATCTACCTTGGGTCTTAAGGCCCAAGCGATCGAAAAGATGTCTTTCAAAATTGATGATCGAAATCTAACCGATGGTACATGCCAAAGTGAACATGATCGTCAATCATATCAACCACCACCATCAATCACCACCACATCATCTACCACCAAGGTATCCTCTACAACATCCTCAACTTAATGAATTTTTCTATGAAGAGGAATTGTACAATCCCATCTATCAATACAATGATTTTGAAGATGATTGTAGAGATGAAGGGATTGTTTATGGAAGACGAAGAAGGTTTGCTAATCCTAACCCCAATAAGAGAAGCAGATTTTTGAACCCTGATAGGAGAGATAGATTTTTCTAATTTAATCTGTGACAAATGAGGAGGATACTCAAATCTTGACAAGTTTGAGATCCCTTCTTTTGATAGGAATCTTGATGTCGAGTCATCCTTACTTTGAATTAAGGAAGTTGAAAAGATGTTTGGCATGGAGTATTTTCACAAAGAGATTATGTCAAGTTTGTGGCTTACTAACTTAAAAGAATGAAATCACCTAGAGGGGGGTGAATAGGTGATAGGCTAATCTAATGAACTAAATGCGAAATTTAAAAACTAATTGCAACAACTCTTAATGCAACCAACGAGTGTAGCCGAATTCCCGGTGAAGGGCTCTGGACTAACTCCTCTTGATTCCTCTGAATAAGATTTGAGGCGCTATATAAAGCTCTCATGGTTAAGCACAAGTGAGGCACACACAATCAAACCAAGCATATAATAATGATATGACAATATGAATGAGGCAAGGCACAAAGTAAAGAGAGAGAGAGTAAGAGTCAATGGATCAAACGCAAACAACAAGATTTGTTTCGAGGTTCGAGCACCCAGCTCTACGTCCCCGCCTTCACCGAGAAGGATTTCGAATCCACTAACTTGTCCACCTAGGACTCCCACACAGGGAACCTCCACCGAGAATTTAGGGCAAATACAACCGGGAGTACCGAACTCCTCTCAAACCAATACAACCTCCACCGAGGCAACACAAACACCTCACACAAGAGGGGTAGGCCCTTAGCCAAACAACCACAATCCACCTCTTCACCAAGAGGGATACAAAACCAAACTCCACCTCTCACTAGAGGGAGCACACAACAACCTCAACCTCTACCAAAGAGGGTGCTAACCACCACTCCAAATCAACCTCTACCCAAGAGGAATACAACAACTAAAGGAGGGTACAACTCTTGGTGGTCTATCTCAACCACAAACAATTTCTTCTTCACAAATAAAAGATCCTATAGAAAGGATAGAAGATATAGCTCAAGTGTGGAAAACAAAGAGTTTGATAATCAAAAACTCAAAGAAAATGGTTGGGAAAACAACTAGAATAATTTTGAGATGAAGAACAAAAGCAATATCCCAAATAGCCAATTTTCTTTGATTTTTCCAACCCGTTAAAACAATATAAAGATAGATCTTTTGAAGCTCTAAAACACTTTTGAAATCTTGTATTAAAACACTAGAAAGTAGGAATTTTTGGCTCTAAAATCTTGGAGAAAATCCCATACAAATGGGTATATAAAGCCCTCCAAAGAAACTAGCCGTTGGAGCTGAAAATCAGCTCTAGCGGCTGCGGTCGACCGGCCCGGTCGACCGCCAACGGTCAAATTTTTGACCGTTGGAGGCTAGCGGTCGACCGCCCCGGTCGACCGTCCCAATCCAGAGAGCAAATGCTCTCTAGCCGGTCGACCGCCCATGCCTGCTACGGTCGACCGCCCCCACCCGAGAGTGGGGTGCTTGCAGTCGGTCGACCGCTTCGGTCGACTGCCCAAGTGGCAAGCCAGTGTGCACGTTGTGTGCATGTCGGTCGACCGGTCCGGTCGACCGACTCTAGGTCGGGTCGACCGCCAGAGCCTGGCAGAAGGCTGTTTGGGATAGAAAAACTGGTTTTAAAATATTCTAAAAAATCCCATAAATTCCTTAAAATCCACAAATATAGTTTTAGCATAATGCATTGAAATACAAACTTGTGTGAAAATTTTCAACACAAATTTCAAACTTTTTGAACCATTTTTGTGTTATGAAAATATTGCCGAAAACAAAACCTGTATTTTCCAAACTTGGATTTTTGAATTGAAAAAACGTTTTGTCCAAAACTCATCCAAATACAAAAATATGATACTTAAACACTTTGAAGCATGTTGCATATGGACCTAAGTCCAATATACATGAAACATATTATATATATATATATATATTATATATATATATATATATATATATATATCATTGTTTTTTACTTTAATTCCAAAAATATGTTTTGTTAAAATACCGAAATACCAAACTCATGAATAGGCATATCAAAATAAGTTTGTCTAAGATATGAAGCATGTATATATATAGAACATATCTAATATACATTTAAACAATGTAAACTTGTTTTGAAACTATCTATTCATGAAAATCAATATCGGTTAAACCAAAAACCGAAAACCAATATCCAAAACATAAAATGTGTATGTGTTGTGAACTTGAGCATATCACACTATCTAGTCTTTACAAATGAATCTAAAAACAAACTATAAACTAAGTACCGAGGTCTTCTTGACGAACTCCGTCTTCAAGCTGACTCGATCCAAACCGTGATCCACCGAGCTTGACTCCAACGAGTGCTATATATGATCTTTGACGCTCGGGCTCCTGAATCACCATGTGAAAGCTTCCAAACCATCTTTGTTGAAGCTAATCACCTACTAATATCTTGATTAGAGATCTGAAACTAAACATCACAAGATTATTAGTAAACATAACTACATGAGTTAATCATCATCAAAACTAGAGTGGAAGGCCTCTGGGCCAACAATCTCCCCTTTTTGATGATGACAAAACTCATGGAGTTATATATGCATGGATTAAAGTTAAGCTTCAAAGAAGCTCCCCTTAACTCATGCATAGCAATAAACAATAAGATATGCAATGAATGTTAAACATGAAAATGCATAGACATGCATAAAACAAGCTTTTGATACCAAATATGAAATGCATCAACATGCATAAAACACTTTTAATACCAAATAAATTATTTCTTCTTTTACATAAACATGTTCTTAAATATGCTCTTGATACCAATTAGAAGATAATCAATATATAAAAATTCTTGATATCAATAAAACAAAAGCAATAAGCCTTTTTGTAAATAAACAAATAAAAATCATGCATAGAAAAATCATGCATATAACTCAAATACTAAATACTTCTCCCCCTTTTTGTCAATCATTAACAAATGTGTCCAAGTAAACAATAAAACATATTCTTCCAATATGATATCAATTAAAAAAAAATATCAATATAAGTGAATCATGATACCAATTGAAAGTGAACATAAAATTTTTTTAAGAAATGCCAATAGAAGGTAAATGAGGCATTAAAAACAAGTCTCAAAGAAACCAATCAAATTTTGATACCAAACTGAAAGATATATAGATAGTCTTGATTACCAATTCTTTCTTGATACCAATTGAAGGAAAATATTTTGATACCAATTTAAATTTATCAATTGAAATGAATAAATCAATAGATACCAATTGAAATATATGGATACCAATTGAAGATAATTTTTCATTAAGAGCATATGATACCAAATTAAAATCAATATTCATTTTTCAATCATTTTTCATCATAAAGTATGGGAGTGGAAATCAAAGGTAAACCAAATACCAATTGAAAGATAAAATACGAATTTTCTTCCCTTTTATGAAATACCAAATAAAACGATGCATAAGCTTGTATAAATACCATTGAAAACTAAACAATTGAAATAAGATATGCATTAAAATCAAGTTTTGGGTTATGCTAAGCTTGATTTTGCAAAACTAAAATTTGTGATATCCTTGAGCACAAATAAAACATATATATGAGTATACAAAAAAAATGTCAATATTGATACCAATTGAAAGATCCAATGATACCATTGAAACAATAATAAGATCAAGTGTATATCTCATAATCCTATCCACCCATTTCATGCACAAGTTTAAAAGAATTTTCAATAAAGAGCATACAAGGCATGGTCGCCCAACCAACTGCCCGTAAATGGATAGGGTTTTCAAAATAGGTTTGAAAAATAGAATATGTTTGAAAACTCTACCATGTGAAGAATACGAACTAGTTAAAAGAAAAATTTGTAAACTAGTACGAATCCTTCAAGTAAGGAATAAAACAAAATATTTCATGAAAAACATGTAAATCACATGATCATTAAACACTAAAAATCTATATAGCCCATATCATACTCATGAAAACAAAATCATGAGAAAATAATACAAAGATAGATCTTTTGAAGCTCTAAAACACTTTTGAAATCTTGTATTAAAACACTAGAAAGTAGGAAATTTTTTGTTCTGGAAATCTTGGAGAAAATCCCATACAAATGGGGTATATAAAGCCCTCCAAAGAAACTAGCCGTTTGAGCTGAAAATCAGCTCTGGCGGCTGGCGGTCGACCCGCCCGGTCGACCGCCAACGGTCAAATTTTGACCGTCGGAGGCTAGCGGTCGACCACCCAGTCGACCGTCCCAATCCAGAGAGCAAATGCTCTCTGGCCGTCGACCGCCCGGTCGACCGCCCACGCCTTACAGTCGACCGGTCGGTCGACCGCCCCCACCCGAGAGTGGGGTGCTTGCAGTCGGTCGACCGCTCGGCCGACCGGCCTAAGTGGCAAGCCAGCGTGCACGTTGTGTGCACGTCGGTCGACCGGTCCGGTCGACCGCCAGAGCCTGGCAGAAGGCTGTTTGGGACAGAAAAACTGGTTTTAAAATATTCTAAAAATCCCATAAATTTCTTAAAAATCCACAAAAATAGTTTTAGCATAATGCATTGAAATACAAACTTGTGTGAAAAATTTCAACACAAATTTCAAAATTTTTGAATCATTTTTGTGTTATGGAAATATTGCCGAAAACCAAAACCTGTATTTTTCAAAACTTGAATTTTTGAATTGAAAATACGTTTTGTCCAAAACTCATCCAAATACAAAAATATGATACTTAAACATTTTGAAGCATGTTGCATATGGACCTAAGTCCAATATACATGAAACATATATATATATATATATATATATATATATATTATATATATATATATTATATATATATATATATTATATATATATATATATATTATATATATATATATATATATCTATATATATATATATATATATATCATTGTTTTTGACTTTAATTCCAAAAATATGTTTTTGTTAAAATACCGAAATACCAACTCATGAATAGGCATATCAAAATAAGTTTGTCTAAGATATGAAGCATGTATGTATATAGAACATATCTAATATACATTTAAACAATGTAAACTTGTTTTGAAACTATCTATTCATGAAAACTAATATCGGTTAAACCAAAAATCGAAAACCAATATCCAAAATATAAACGTGTGTGTGTTGTGAACTTAAGCATATCACACTATCTAGTCTTTACTAATGGATCTAAAAACAAACTATAAACTAAGTACCGAGGTCTTCTTGACGAACTCCGTCTTCAAGCCGACTCGATCCAACCGTGATCCACCGAGCTTGACTCCAACGAGTGCTATATATAATCTTTGACGCTCGGGCTCTTGAATCACCATGTGAAAGCTTCCAAACCATCTTTGTTGAAGCTAATCACCTACTAATATCTTGATTAGAGATCTGAAACTAACATCACAAGATTAGTAAACATAACTACATGAGTTAATCATCATCAAAACTAGAGTGGAAGGCCTCTGGGCCAACAAGGAAGAGCAGCGATATGGTGGAATCAATTGAAAAATATCCGTATGTACCAAGGCATACCACCCATAAGAACTTGTGGCGGATGAGAAGATTTTACATGCCCGTTGCCTTGCTTTGAAGGAAGAAAAGATGGAGGTTCGATCCCGACCGTTCATGAGATCTTATCGATCGAATGAGAAAGCGGAGTCACAATAACAACCACCAATTGAAGGAAAGCCAATCAAAGATTCATCATCAACAGACAATCCTGCAACCGACAATCAGATGAGCGGCCAAGCTAATGTTTTCTTTCCGAAACCTCAAGCGGTTGTCAGCCAAGTAAAATCTCTCGATGACGATAATTTAGCATGAAGCCTATGTCACCTATGCAAGAGTCTACAGAAGAAGAGAAGCCAAAATTCATGCCCATATGAAATCAAGGCAAATTTTTTTTAGAATCAATGGAAATAAAGCAAAGCCTTATTTTAGAAGAAGTTTCTCCAACCGTTAAAATTTCCGATGAGGCCGACAAACCACTGGAAGCCACTGGAAAAGTACAAAGGAGTTGGGCAAGACAAGCTTTTTGATGTTTTATCACCCATGAAAGATAATCAGCATCATAGTACGTTTATTCTTCATGATTTCGAAGATCCTTTCTTGCATAACGAGTGTGTTCAAGATTACAACGTTCATCGTTCTCTTGATTGGAACTCGAATACGAGTTCTTGTGAAGAGAGAGGGACTGATGAAGAAGAGAGGAGCTGAAAATTTAGGCTTAACAGCAGACAAGACCCAGGTCCCAGTCGACCTCCCGATCGACCGAAAAAACAACTGAAGACATCGATTGACCACCCGATCGACCGCCGGACAAAGACCAGGAGCAGAAGACCAGTGCCAGTGGCCTGGTCGACCGCCCGGTCGACCGGCCAAAAGCAAGCACAAGACTAGAAGGCTGGACTCAAAGCCGGTCAACCGCTCGGTCGATCGACATTGCTGAGCAGAGCCAACAGTTGACTGCCATAGTGAATCATCCTAGTTTTGAGTTGGTTTAGGAATTTGTTTTCAGATCCAAATTGGATTCTGATTGATTTTATTTTTCTTTATTTTGAACTTAAATTTCATGATTAAATTAGAACTCTTTGTAAGCTTATAAATAGGCCCTTGTATCCTCTAGTTCAAATTATCTTTTATCAAATAATTATTCAATTAAAATTGAGTTTATTCTCTCCTATTGGTCGGGGTTCGAGTTATCTTTTACTCGTGGATTCGAGTAAATTATTTATGGATTCGAGTGCCGTGCTGGTGAGTTCGAGCGCTAGTTCTGCCTAAAAGTTTCCTTCAGGGTTCGTTAGCTAAAATGAAATCTAGCAGGCGTCGTTCGCTTCCGCATCCCGCGTCAGGAGTAGATGGCATTGAGAGAGAGCAGAGATGAGAAAGAGAAAGAGAAGTGAGACGAGAAAGGAGATGACTTTGTGAGACTCCATTTTTTTTTTTTACCAAACTTGGCTGGAATTAGAATGTGGATTGCTAGTACTATTTATAGGTGTAAATAGGAGGAGACTTGACTGGGTGAGTGGCGGGGACTAATGCAGTACGTCTCATAGCACATCACAAAGTTCAGAACTCAAGCATAAATTGTTCAAAACTCAATAGGCAGCCATTGTGTCGATATGTTGCGGAATCCAAGGCAACACAAGTGGGCGAAGAATACGAGTGTTGCACCTCGGAGAGTCGGAAACAGGGTGCCCCTCAAATCTTAATGTTGTGCCAAGGATGGGAGTTTGGTTGCAAGGAAGTGGCTGTAAGTAAAGAAATAGGGAAGTATAATTGCTCACTTTCTTATCTATCTAAATATCAGAAAAGAAAATAAGAAAACCTCATTTCCTTTTCTCTTTTCTTTTTTACACAACCATTTTCTCACTTTCAGAGCGCTACATTTAATTTTGTGGTCATGTAAATCTCATTTGTAATAAGTTGTAGCACAAAACAGTTAATTTTTGGGTCATGTAAATCTCACTTGCATTCTAATTACAGTTCATTTTTTAATTTTCTTAATTAATTTTTATTTTAATATTATTTTGCGGTCAACTTTTCCACTCCCACTTTCACATTACCATCCAAACACCGGAAATGACAAAATATTTCTCAAATCACACTTCCCAATAACATTCAATACTAGAAAACTAATTAACCAATTCTCAAGTTCCAAAGGGAACTATTACTACTTACTCACTGCTTCACTTCCCCAACCAAACAGGCCCGAAATGAAGTATAGATTGAGTAATTAACATGTTGAACTCCATAATATGAATAGTAATTGATCTAAAATTCACGTGAATTTTTCTAAAATTTATTTGTTTATTTGACTGGGTTAACTTTATGGTCAGTTTGTTCACTTGTTACGTTAGAATATGGTTTAGGAATGAATCTGGCTTATTGTCGAAGATATATGTGTCAGTTTTGAGCCCATGTATGTTTATTGTTTTTTAATCCTAAATTTTAAAGTAAGAGTAAGAATTTCATATTTCATTGCTATAACAAGTAGGTGAAGGGTAAAAATCTGTTCTCAACAAGTGGATACAGCTCCGGAGAACAAATCTTTACTCTCACCTATTTTTTTACTTCTTATTCGTACTTTAAGATAAAGAGATGAATGGTATGAGATCTTCGCTTAAATTAATATTATGACGCGTTTGGTATGCGAGAATTCACCGAGGGAATGCAAGGATTTTTGATATAATTTAACTCAATATTTTAAAACAGTAAATTTTCATGGGCATCATATTTCTCAAGAATATAACAATAGAATATGGGATTTATTCTTAACCCTCGCGGTGGGCCTTATTTTATATACTAATTCCCATATCATCTTTAAGAGGTTAAAACATGTACAAGTTACATATATCGTTACTCACTAGTATTTTCTTCATTTCAAAACTCTGAGGTAATATTGTTGCACGAAACAATGATAGTAGTGACGAGGGCTATGTAGAGAACTCTATGATTAATTAGATAAAAAGTATTACTTTTGTTAAATTTGTTTAACACTACTAATGATTTTTAAATTTTATAAGCAATTCAATCTTGAAAACATAGTTTTATATTTAAAGAAAAATACATCTTAGATGTCATCTAATGAAACTCTGTCAGATCGTGTATCAAAATTTCAATCTCTCTGTTATTTTTTTTTTTGATTTGACCGCAAATTATGATCTTCATATATCTCAAGAGGTACACATATAAAAAATTACGTAGTTTGGAACTTGTTACTCATGTATCAAATGGTTGAAAATTTAAGATTTTTTCAATAATAGAACAAACAGAATTATTAGATTAATGATTCAACGAATGCCAATTCATATATGCCTTAGACGTGAAAATTATGATGCACGGACAAATCGTGAAAAAAATGATAGAGATCAGAACTTTGATGTAGCCTATGACGACGGAGATCTGGATGATCTCCTGATGTAAATATTCCTCTTTTATATTATTAATTGCCGTACATTTTCTCTGTTGAATTTTAGTAAAATATTCTGTAAGCGATCTAATTTGAATAGACTTGCTCGGATCCACCAGTTCTAAACTAACGGTTCGCCTCTTCTGTTTCGACCGACCGGTCGGCCCATTCATTGTGCTGACTCGGTTCTTCACACCGGCCGTCACCCAAACTCTTAAACCCTAGAGCCTCTCTCTTTGTTCCCTCTATCGGGATCCTAGGGGTCCGCTCTCATCCCGCAGTGATTTGAATCAAAGGTATAAAATCTTACCAATTCTTACTCTTATTCTGCGATAAATGCTTCTCTAATCGTTCTCAGCGCAAAAAAAAGCGTTTTTTGTTTCTTTACTCGAGTTAAATAGCATAGAACTGTGATTGGATTGGTGCGCTTTGTTCTAATATTAACTTATAGATTCAACATTCAACATTCTCTCTTTAGTACTTTATGCTAATGGTTCCTGGATTTTGTTGATTCTGGCGTCTAGGTTGTGTGTAAAACCCCAAGTTATTCCCAAAAGTTTGTTCTTTTCTGAAAGAAATATGGTAGTTATGTCTTCTGATTTATTTTGTTTTGCAGGTTTTAGTTGTTTAAATAGGAAAATGGTGAAGAGGAGCAAAAGTATGTTTTTCTCCGAGGCAAAGATTATAATTTTGCGCCCCCCCCCCCCCCCCCCCCCCCCACCCCAAACAGTCATATTTTGTTGATTTTGGTGAATTGTGTGGTAATATTTTTGTTTTTGGTTGTAATTTAGAGAGTAAGAGTAAGCGGATAACTCTCAAACAGAAGCACAAAATTATAAGGAAGGTGAAGGAGCACCACAGGAAGAAGGCGAAGGAAGCTAAAAAGCTTGGACTGAACCACAAGCGGAAGGTTGAGAAGGATCCAGGCATCCCCAATGACTGGCCTTTCAAGGAACAGGAGCTTAAGGCCCTCGAGGCCCGGAGGGCTCGGGCACTTGAGGAGTTAGAACAGAAAAAAGCTGCTAGAAAAGAGAGGGTACCCTTTTCTCTTAGCTCCGTGGTTTCCATTTTTTGAGATATAAGTTTTCTGCTGTTTTGTTTATTTCCACTGATGCATCAAAGCAGATTAAAATTCTTGGCCTCCCTGTATAATAGTTTCCAGTATACCGCGGTTGTCGGTGGGAAACCGACCGATCAGTCAGGAGGAAGATGAGGAGGGGGAGGAAGATGAGGAGGGGGAGGAAGGAGGGAGAAAGACACTGCTCTCTCTCTCTCTCTCTCTCTCTCTCTCGGATGAAGACGGACAGACGGAC
Organism: Agave tequilana; assembly: GCA_038442645.1. Lineage (NCBI taxonomy): Eukaryota > Viridiplantae > Streptophyta > Magnoliopsida > Asparagales > Asparagaceae > Agave > Agave tequilana. Next base: position 51,104 of record JAVJIF010018862.1, on the reverse strand, counting down.
GGACGAACAAAGTTTCTATATGAGCTACGGGAGAAAACCTCCCATTGGTCTGTTTTGATTAGTATATTTACTCGTCACAAATCAAATTTAAGCGAGCCATTGACGTAAATCTCACATGTTGGTAGCCTAATGGTTTCAAATGGTATAAATACCAAGAGTGGTTAAAGTGGCAAGATAGAGATTTCTTGGAAAGTTATTTTTGTAGGACCAAAGTGTATTTTGTTCTACTTGGGATAAATTTCTTTTTGTTGCATTTTGCACTTGATTTTGTTGAATACTGAATGATGCCATCTTGGTTTCCAGGCTCAAAAGAGAAAATTGGGTTTGCTTGAGAATGATGATGTGGCAAAACTGGCTTCTGCAAAAGATGATGAGTTTGAAACAAGAAATATAGAGGGAGAACATTCAGCAGTAGCGAAAAGTCGCGGTATTTTAATTAGAATGAATTCATTTGGTGCCTTCTTTCTTGTATAGTTTGTTTACGTTTTAATTGATAAGAGTGGTCATTTAAATGGACATGCTTTTCTAAAATTTAATTTTGCAGACCATTCTGAAAGAGCTTTCTATAAGGAGCTGGTAAAAGTTATAGAAGCATCAGATGTGATCTTGGAGGTTCTTGATGCGCGAGATCCCCTCGGTACTCGTTGCGTTGACATGGAAAAAATGATATTTAAAGCTGATCCAAATAAGCGACTCGTTTTGCTTCTGAACAAGATAGGTAATTACGTTTTGTTTCTCCTAGTTCTTGTTTTCCAGGTTTAACATCCATGGGAATGATATTATCTCTAAATTGAATGACCTCTTCTTAAAGTTGGTTGGAGCCTTGAAGGGTGTATCTTTTATTGTTCAATATTATACATTTAAGATGAACAGAATGGTTCCATTGTGAGCTGATATTATAGACTTTCATGTTTATAATCACCTGACTTTGTACACATCACAGATCTGGTTCCTCGGGAGGCAGTTGAGAAGTGGCTCACTTATCTTCGAGGAGAGCTACCTGCTGTGGCTTTTAAGTGCAGTACACAAGAGCAAAAATCAAAATTGGGATGGAAATCCTCAAAGGCAGCAAAACCAAGCAACATTCTGCAAACAAGTGATTGTCTTGGAGCTGAAACACTCATAAAACTGTTAAAGAATTACTCCAGAAGTTGTGAGGTATATTTCCAACTGATTTTCTTCCCACAGAACTTATTTACTGGATTTAGTTTTATAACTGTCAATTTTGTGATGTACAGTTGGAATTTGTTGTTTGTGCTATGCTTGGCTGCTAGCAGCGTGAATTTTCTACCTACATTAGGATTTAGGATGCAACTTATTCTTTTCTTAATGACACTTGACGGATGGTTTCTTTGGATTGCTAGAATTTTGCCATATGTGGTGATGTTTAATGTCGAATTTGTATTTAGTGTGCATGCTAAATACAAATTGGCCGTGAATCTGAGACAGTCTCTATATTCAGCTGGACCAGACAATAGCTATCCTTGAGTTTGTCTTTATTTTTGTGTGTATTTTGCTATTTGTAGAGCTTTAAATGATTAGCTACCTCTAATTCTTTAGCTTTAGAAGCCTTCCATTAATGCATGTTATGCTGACTTCTCTACTTCTGCAATCATTGGTGGGGAACATATAGTTATTATTGCTTGCGACTGAATGTTGTCAAAGCAAAAGTCCTAGATTGATGTCCTGACCCAGGGTAGGGCAGCATGGTTCACAGTCGCGGTCTCGGCCGCCAACTCGGCGGGCACTGAACGGATCGGTCTCGGCGACTCAGATCGGTATGGGCGATACGCGCAAAATGCCACATAGAAAGATCAAAAAATTCTGAAAAAATCACGACAAATCTTAAAAAAAATGTAGACATCCGCATTCATGTATAACATGTCCAAAATATATCACCTAGCACACTAAACATAAAGCGAAAGTATAAATACAAGCGTCATCGGTAGAAGCATATCAAAATACATGCACAATATAGTAAATTGCACAAACTACATTCATAAATATATACTAATGTAGTTATTTTCACATTGAATTGCGATGAGTCACAAAATTATTATCATAATGCCGAGTCGACCGAGTCAACTCTGATTCTCGGCCGAGTCGGTCTCCTCTGAGTTGAATCGACCGACTCGTGACTCGGACTCGTCTCGGAGCGGGCCGAGACGGATACGACTCGGCTGACTCGTCTCCGACTCGGCCGAGTCTTTGAACTGTCCAGGGCAGAGTAATGTTAGGGCTGTTGTCATGATGCTTTAGGCCCCATTTGGCAGTATTAGTAGTAAGGGGCGTTAAATTTCGGGAAGGACCATGGGAAGGGTTGCTTTTAACTCCTCCAGAAGGGTGGAGTTATAGATACACCCACTTTTTGAGGGTGTCCTTTGGGGAAAAAATTCCAAACGACAATGTTGCCTTTGTCATTATGAGGCAGTTTTTTTGCTGGTGGGTGTTTGATCTAACTAGATTCTGACTCCTTCCAAGCTCCAATAACCACATGCGTCCTTAAACAATTAATTGGAGACTTTGGAGTTGCATATTTATTTAAGATATTGCATTTTTTTTTAACCACCAAAAAGGATTCAATGACATTATTATGTGCTTTTACTTGAATGTGTGTTTAGAAGTTAGAAGACAAGATCGTAAAAATGAGAAATCTTGGTACGAGTTAGTTTCATTGGGCACAGTTGAAGAGTTGCAGTGTGTTTATAGCTGTATGCAGCAGTTGGCGCCGCATTCCGTCTCGTCTGCAGGTCATGGAGAAGAAATGTTTGCCGGATTGCATTTCTAATTTTGTGGTGGCATGGCCTTTTTTGTGTGTTCTGACCACCGTAGTTGGGGTGTTTCTTTGTGTGTGTGTGTGTGTGTGTGTGTGTGTGGAGGAATACTATAGTTGGATTGTGCAGTTTTAAGCTTTGATCCAAATACAACTTTTTGCAGTCTCTCTCACAGTGAAACTTTATAGGTTGGTTTAAGTACCCGGCTACACTTGATCAAACACCTAAGACCAGGTTTGGTGTAATTGAACTTTTGACTTTCAATGACGTCAACATCCAAACCTAACATGACCTGTGTTGAATGGAAAAACATAAGGGTATGAAGAAAAATAATCTTTGTGTAGAATGCAACCTTGGCTGTCAAGAGCAGTGTGTAATGGCATCTGACTGACAGAATTCACATTCTTATTTATGTCCAATGTTGAATTGCAGCCAATTGAATTGATCTATATAAATGAATGTATCCACAAGAAGTTAGAAGAAGCTTGAATTGAGGATAAATTGAGTAAGAACCTGGTCTGGGCATGTATAGTGGAGATCATTAAATTAGTTAGGAGAATGATCTGAGGAGGACCCGTACATGGTGGATGGAGAGGACAATGGGTGTGTGCCGTGTGTGCATTGCCGAAAGGATCTTGAACAGGAAATCATACCCCGGCTAATCTCTTAGGATGACAATCTTCACCATCATTAGGCTTCTTTCTTCTTCTTGTTGTACTTGATATAACTGCTTCCGGTGTATTCATTTCTTACCTACTCCACCGACCTGTCCCTGCTGCAGAGTGCAGACTCACTGCCAACATCAGAGAATAGGTTGATAGAGGATTATGAAGGTTGGTGAGAGAGGGATGGGGCAATGTTACTATGGTCAAAATGGTTTTGGATTCAAACATTGAATTGATCTATTTCTGGATTCTGGTCTGTGTGCTCAGTGCTTGAATCCCTATCTTCAGTGGACTAGATCCTCTCCTTAATAAGATCCAAAGTTTCTATAATTGTCATGCTTGAGATATAATGGATATTCATGTGATGTTTTCTTAAGGAAGATGGCTCTCTGTGTTCACTTGTCAAATGCTTTTGCTTAATTTTTTTTCTTATCATAACATATTTCCCAAAGGATAAGTTTCTATCCGATTTTTTTCTTTTCAGAGATGGTTAATTTTATGCCTAAATTAGAAATAAGAAACCCCCCCCCCCCCCCCCCCACCCCCCAACCCCCCACCCGCCCAAAAAAAAAAAAACAGCAGGAAAAAAAAAAAAAACAACTAACCACCACACCACTTCTCCAACCTGTGCCACATGTTGTACTCTTTTAACTTTTCTATGTTATGAAAAATCATTTTCCATACCTTGACATTTTTTTTTCTTTTTATTAAATTCCGGTTGCTTCTTCGAAACCCATGTTTTTGTAGTATTCAACATGCTAGCATATATGTCCACCTATTATGTTACTTACGATTGTGATAACTGATGGTTACTCTGAACCTGATTCAATTGGTCTTGTTTTGACGGTCCAATTAAGACAGTATTTAATGTCTGTAGGAGGAATGGGATGGGTGGATGGCTGGCAACATGGAGCGTGAAAAGGAATAGGGACTATCAAATTATAAAGAAAAGTGTCTCTTAGCTTGTTGGTGGAAATATGGTGTCTTAACAATAATGTCATAATTCTACTCAAATGAAACATGCATTTAATATTCTGTCTGCAATTTCACTTAAAGAAGGTTTCTTCTGCTGCCGCACACCGCACGTCTTTCTCCTTCCCTTTTTTGCATACTCAACATGCTAAACCTCTGTTTATTAGTTTTGGATGTAGTCATTTGTGTTTATCTACCCTTCTTTGTCTTGAGACATTTATTGGAGTGATATCCATCCAATGGATTGAACCTGAACTCTGCATGAAAATTGTGTAGTTTTGTTGAAAAGGTACTTCAATGATCATATCTTTGTCAATAGAATAATTGTTTCTGTTGCATACTAATATAATGACAGCATTTATCCCAATTTTTTTTCTCTCATAAATATTCATGTTTATACTTAATTTGTATTAATATCTGAGAATGCTAGATTGAGCCTTTTGTTTTTGCTCATTGATTAGCCCATATATAAGCATGGTTATTACTCAATTAAGGTATTATGTTAGATGATTCACAGCCTCCACTGAAGCTTTGTATATGAGAAGTTTTATCCAGAAACTTTGAATTGTGAATATTGTTGGGTTTAGGTTAGATTTCTAGCATACAAATGAAACATCATTATCTTGACCTAATTGGATCTGTATGTTTATTTACTTTGGCAGCTTAAAGTGTCGATTACGGTGGGAATTGTTGGGTTGCCAAATGTCGGTAAGAGTAGTCTGATCAATAGCTTGAAGAGATCTCATGTAGTTAATGTCGGTGCAACTCCAGGATTGACAAGATCGATGCAAGAGATTCAATTAGATAAGAAAGTAAAGCTATTGGACTGCCCTGGAGTTGTAATGCTCAAGTCTGGTGCGAGTGATGCATCAATAGCTCTTCGCAACTGCAAAAGAATTGAAAAGTTGGATGATCTGGTTGGTCCTGGTAAATTTCCTGAAAAACTTACCTGCTTATAGAAACTGAATTGCCAAATTTGTCTTTGAGAGTTTATTGGTTTCATTATTGTTCAAATAGAAAAAACTTGAACAGATAAAATTGAAAAGCAGAAAAGTTATTTTTTATTTTTTTATTTAGGTTTATATCTGTAAATATGAGTGTAGCAGAGATGCGCATGCTTCATTGGATGTGTGGTAACACGCGGAGAGATAAGGTGAGAAATGAGAATATTCGTACTAAGATAGGTGAAGCCTTTATAGAAGAGAACATGATATAGAAGAGAGTATGAGAGAAAACTACCTACGATGGTTTGGTCATGTGCGACGTAGACCTGCTGATGCGCCAGTCCGGCGAGTAGAGCATATCAATTTAGGGCAAGTTAAAAGAGCTCAATTTAGGGCAAGTTAAAAGAGCTCAGGGGAGCCCGAAGAAAATATGGATGGAGGTAATACAACAAGATATAGAGGCCAAAGGTCTTAGTGAAGGCATATTGCTCGATAGGAACGAGTGGAGAAAGCTGATCCATGTGCCCGATCCGGCGTAATTCTCTTTTGGTTCATGTAGCCCACCCCAAATACTTGGGACAAATGGCTTAGTTGTTGTTGTTGTTGTTTGTTTATATCTGTAAATGGTAATCTAGGTTGGTAGTAATATATATGGGGAAGGCAAAGTTCTGACCTATTAAGCAAAGCAGCCACCGAGCTGGTCTAAGGATCCACTTAATCACCTCGATGCCTATGTTACCAGAAACAACATGACCCATCCTGAATTGTGTCCTGGAAAGCATGCCCAAAACTATGGAACATTAGCAATTTGGTATATGGTGTCAACGTTCTGGATCTCAACAACTTTTTTAGACAGAAATCGGGCAACCCTTTGACAACTTAAGATGTGGTCCTCAATTTCCCTACAGTTACTGAAATTAGCGGAAAGAAGCTAAAGAGAGGACACCGACTGTATCCTTTTTGGATTCTTTGGAAGAGGGAGGGATAAGAGGGGCAAAGAACAATATAGATTTAACTGGGAAGAGCAAAAGCACATTTCATACACACACTATCAAATCTTTACATTTTCTTGGGAAGAGGAAAATGGTAAACATAAAGTTCGGTTACAATATAACTCCTTTGCAATCCTTTAAATTCATTCCAGTTTCCAAACAAAGGTATTTGTTCAAGACCAAGCATCAGCCTACCCCAATGCACCATGTTCCTAGCATGGTAATATTGTATGTACCTGCTTTCATTATGTATATTAATTGATTATATGTACCTGCTTTCATTATGTGTAGTGAAACGATCCGCATTCGTGGTAACCTTGATCTAGTTGCCCAGCGCTTCCCGTGCACATAGGCATGTTAAGAATCTTTTAAAAGACTGGTGGTGGGCCTGGTGGCTATGGTTCATAGTTTGCCATCTTTAGATTTTTGTCCCAGCCCTTGGAGGTAGTCCAAAGGTCACTTGCTAGAACTGCAACATACAGTATGTTGCTGATGTATCTTAAATATCTTAACCAGTCTTATTAATCTTGACTGTGACTATTTAGCCTTCTTGTTACAGTCAGAATTTGATCTTGTGAATTTTGAACTCTTTTAGTTAAGGAGATCCTCAAACTCTGTCCTGCTGAGAAGTTGATGTCACTATACAAGTTGCCAAGTTTCAGTTCTGTGGATGACTTCCTTCAAAAGGTTGCTACTATCAGAGGTAAGCTAAAGAAGGGAGGCATTGTGGATGTTGAAGCTGCTGCAAGGATAGTGCTGCATGACTGGAATGAGGGTAAGCCTTTATTATTTGTTAAATGCAATTAATGTGCAATATATGCAAATCTGATTCTTTGTAATTCTTTTAGGTAAAATTCCATACTATACACTACCTCCTACTAAGGATGGAGTAGACTTGGAGACGAAAATTGTGTCGGAGTTTGGTAAAGAATTTGATATTGATGAGGTTTACAAGTCTGAATCTTCATTCATCAGTGGCCTTGTATCTGCTGAAGATTTTCGTCATGTTGAAGTCCCTCCGGGTTCTCCCCTGAATTTTGATGAAAAGATGCTAGAGGAGGTACGCTTTTTTATTTGCTTATTTGCTTTGCCGTTGTATTTCCTTATAAAAGATGAACATTTCGTAAGCATGTTGCATTGTTGAACCTTTCTGCTTTGACAAATACGGCAAATAATGCAGGAGTTTCTCTAGAAGAGATTAGCATCATTTATATGACGTTTGTATGCATAAATATCGTTGCCGATCACGCATCATATTATGGCCTATGTAGTACGGACACTTCTAGCATGGAGCCGTGTCATATCCGATATGGGTATCGTGTGTATTTTAAGAATTTGCCACGTGTCCATGTGTTGTGTCCATTTCAACATTGTCGTATCCATGCAACATAGATTGTGGCATATCAGTCATAATGCTGCAACAAAGAGAAGTGGGAAAGAAAAAATCTTGCTGCTCATTTTCCGACTATGTTGCACGGACATGACAATGTTGAAATGGACACGACACGTGGACAAGTGACAAATTCTTAAAAATACACACGACACGTGTGTCTGACATGCGTGTCGGACACGTTTTGGACACAACACTGCTCCATGTTAGAAGTTTCCGTGCTACATAGCACACAAATGACCCTTAAACTAAGAAATTGATAAATCTGTTCCACTATTTTTTTGTGATATTTATGGTCGTCTTTGTATCAATATTGTTTATTCAAAAAATTCTTCCAATCAACCCTCCTGCACATGACATAGAGGTGTCGAACAATATGATTATTATATTTTGATATCTTAAGTTAGCCGCTTCATTTACATAATCTTTCTGGTTAATGGATATCCTGGGATGTGGCAAAAGTAACCTTCGATTTAGCAAAAGAAAATTATCTTTATTCAACTTGCACTGCATGTTACAGGGACCATAGTCTAGTCCCTTTTGTCCACATGAAATTTCAAATATATGAAACTTCTAGGAGTTTCTTGAGGATTGATCACAGAAAATTAGTTTTTTGCAATGGGACTTGGTGTCCTAATGACTTCATAATAATTGTCTGAACTAAGCATTTTGAAGTCTTTTAAAAGGTCATGCTCTATGTAGTACGAACATTCCTATCATGGGAGTCGTGTCGTGTCAGAAACGTGTCTTATATGCGTGTTTGACACGTGTCGTGTGCAATTTAAAAAAATTACCACATATCCGCGTGTCATGTCTGTGTTGTAGTGGCCATGTCCGTGCAACATAGGTCATGCTAGGTCAAGAGTAGCTCAAGGAATTTAAGCTTGGGCTAATTTGAGCCCTTTTAAAAGCACCAGCTCCAGCCAATGTAGAGAAATATCTTGGTTCCTTAAGGTTTATGAATGGATGAGGTGTAAAGAGGCGCCACCTAGTGAGTTTTATATATGCCTTGGTTTCTTGGCTATTTCTGGCTCATGCATGATGGGTGAATAGCTTGTATTTAAAATTTTAAACTATTTTGCTTTTCTTTTTTCTGAATAACTGAAATGTCTTTTGATTAAATTTTGAATTTTAAAATCACCAAACACACGTAGGTTTGGGCTAGATATATACACTTATCAGTTACAAGTAAAATTTGAGCATCACCAAATACATTAGTGTGGTTATATCATAAATGCTCATATATTCTGAATCTTCTGATGATCTACTGTATTTTGATAAATCGTTTGTAATAGCAAATACTTCTTTGTTGTGCTGGGAAAGTCATGTTAAGAATTGAGGTCGTGCGAATACTTCATTCCTGTCTGTAGTAGCTTTGGAAAATGTCACATGGGACATGTGAAAATACATTCCTTTGATCTTTGGAATGACACATGGTACAAGGACACATGTCAGCTATGAATATTTACTGAATTTAGTGTACATGTCATAACTAGCGTAGACTGTGCATGTCTTGTTTGCTAGAATTTTCACATGTATGGATATCAATACGGGCTCTGTCATTCTACTAGTATATGAGGTATATCTTTCAATATTTTATGATACAACTGATGACATCATGTTTCTCTTTAAATATAATTATAGTTTTATGGTTTGCCAATAGAATCAACATTATGTTGACTACTGCAGGACAATGTGCAGCCGAATGAAATAAATCAAATTGATGAACCGATGTTTTCGGATGAAAAAGACCCAGTAGAAGCAAAAACTAATACAAATGGTAGACAAAATGACAAGCTATACTCTGCTGAAGGGATACTAGATCCGCGTAAAAAAAGAGCAGAGAAGAAACGAAGGAAGGCTAACAAACAAAGCTTGTTAAATCAAATGGATGCTGACTATGATTTCAAGGTAGATTTCCAAATGAAAGATGCACCAGCTGAAGTTAATGCAGCTGATGATGAAGACAGCAGTGACGGTGGAGATGAAGCTACTGATGGGGTACCTATGGCTGGAGTTGAAATGGATGCCTAAATATTTAAGATGAAATTGTAAGAGGCGCTCTTTCTCCAGTAGGAAATTATGAGAGTGAAATCAATTTTGTACTCTGGGGCTTTTTCTTCATTTTCCCCCCCCCCTTATTTTTCTTCCATTGTTGTGTGAATACTGGGTAGAAAGATGTACCAGTAATTTATGATGCTTCACTTTTGCCCTACCCTATGATGTACTTGGTGACTCCAAGAGCAAATTTACTATATGCAAAGAAATATATTTAAGCATAATCTCTGAATTAGGCCTGCTGTAGAAAAATAGTCGCAAAATATAAGTAATCTGTTTCACATTATGTGTCAGTTTTTGATCAAAGAGTCTTCTTTACTTTTCCTTGATGATGGAGAATCGGCAAAAAAAGGCATTTTGTACGGTCCAAATGAAGTGTCGGGATATAATGGATAAAAATACTTTGAAAGGTTATTGATGAACTGCTCTCTTCAATTTGTAATTTTGATGCAATGTCTGAATCAGATGCCTCTGCTTTCTTTCCGTGTTGGATCATGGTCAGGTATGCAGCTCCTAGGAATTACCCAAAAAAAAAAAAAAAATATTCAAAAATTTCAGGTTCTTTACTCGTTGGTACAATTTCGAGCAAGTGAAACCAATAACGGCCCTTCCAAGATGAGAGAATATGCGCGAGTGAACTAAACTGCAGGTTCTAAAACACTCTAGGAAGACTGTTGCACATGTTAAAACAAAATATTGAAAGTTTGCTGAAACTCAACATCATCATCTTCCTCACCTTTTTAAGATCTAAAACTTTTTAGACCTTACAAATTCAGATTTTCTGGTCCATATAAATCTGTACAACTTGTGCATTCTTGATAGTAAGCATCCGTAAGTGTCCGGCTTTACTTTCACAACAACAATTTCTAAACTGAACTAAAAGATATTACAAGTAGTTGTGCATTGAGGTGAACATAAATGAAGCAGTTCTTCATACTGCTGCTTCTCCTATGATCCAGTTTCCAGTCTAATGCCATTCTAAAACCTCCCAATGTGGTGGATCCCATCCCTTCCCATACATCATTGCAGCCTAATTCTTCACTGTCGACCCCTTCCCTGTCGCCATCCCGCCATCCACATCCACTTTCATCTGAAATCACAGAAACTTACTTGATTAGCAAATATGAGACAAGTATCTATTCTGATACATACAAATACAAAAAATTTGAATCGTGATACCACTTACAGTGATTATAGAAGGGTTTGGTTCGCTCATCCAATAGCTTTCTTTCTCTTCTCCTTGGTTTTGGCTCTGGCTTTGGATCATCACCAAGAACAACCAAAAACTTTGTGGCTCGAGGCTTCTCGTCCTCACCTGTTAATAAACAAGACAAAAATACTAGAGACTTGTTCTGGCTTGGCATGCCTACTGTAAAAACTTCAAAAGATACACACATCTTTGATATGGTGATGTTACTAAAGCATTCCTTACAGAATGTACTCTGTGCTAGTCAAGAAGCAGTAGTTCAAGATATGAGTACGAGCATGACACCATATCTTTTCCATCTCAGCTCATTTGCCTTTAGCAGGAAGGAAACCTATCAAGTTGGCAAGGACTCTAAGCATATTGTGAATATAACAAAGACAGTACATACCGTAAGCTACCATTTTAATGTATCATCTACCTTTCACAATTTTGCTGACCAATATCAGCATTTTTCAAACTGGAACATAAAGTAAGCTACCAAAATATATGCAACTATTCCAACCTTGAGTTCATGATTCCTATCTTCACTAAGCTTGCATACAGCTAAAATGTTAATCAATTTCTTATACTTAATTCATTCCTTTCACTCATAGGTGAATTCAGATAATAACTTCAAATAATAAACTCCGGCCAGAAACAAAATTCTCGAAGATTAAGTTCAAGTCCAACTCTCTAGGCCGAAATTTCATATAAACATTTAAAAAATACAGACACTTGGTGTTTTTAAACAATGATGGATTGAAGCAAGAACCAAATCGAATAGCAAGGTGTGTATCCCAGTGACAATGCCAACTAGCAAATGTCAACAACTGAATCATGAAGGAGGTGACATTTTCATAATTAAAAGTAATGTTAGTAAAGTCAAATATAAGTCATTATAGTATCCGGTTTTGGGCAAAGCCATTAGAAGTCAGTTCTACTAACGGTGAGACTGGAACAAAAATGTTCCAATCATAATTTATCCTATCAAACAGTAGAACAAAACTCATGGTTCATTTGACATTTAAATGAATCAACATTTCAAGACAGATAAATGAACCATGTTATTCTAAGAATTAACACTAAAGCTTTTTATTGAATCTGCCAACCACATATAAATAGTAATAATAACGGGCTTCATCTAATCAGCTAATTAGTTCAAAACAAACCTGAAGAAACCCCAGTGGTATCTTCCTTTTCATCGAATCATTCCCATTCCAATTAGACTCTGATTGCAATTCTCCTAACCCATTCCCTTCTTTTGTTAGCGACTGATTGAATCCCAGGAACACATTTTATTGAGCACAAAACCACCACCCCCTTCATCTTTTTTACTCCCTGACTCCTTTCGATCGAACCCAATAGATGATAACGTCGTCTGTATCTCCTGTAATCCAAAATTCTCTGATTCAACCTACTCCCTCCAATCAAAACCCATAAAAAGAAAACACAATTTACTGGTAGCGGATAACTTGATTGATTTGCCTTAAGTTTTTCCCATCTTTCGTTTCAGTCCGAGAGCGAGATCGATTTCTTCAAGCTTTCGATTCGGCACCTTCGTTGGGAGTCTGGCAATAAAACAGAACAAAATTTCAGAACAAAGGAATCGGGAACAAAAACAAAGATGAGAAGATTACTGAGCACCTTGATTTGGAGAGGGATTAAGAGGTGAGAGAAGACTGGCCAAATTGCCTTACAGTTGGTAGTGTTAAGTTGGGTTATTAGTATTGGGTTATTGGGTTGTTACCCATGTACCCTCTTTATACCTTGGCTTCTATATATACCTCCCTTCTATTATGGAAAAAAATTATCTTTTAAGGGTTTTTATTCCTCTACATGGTATCAGAGCAAAAGAAACCCTAATCCTAAAATTCACTCACTTTTTCTCTTACTTTCCTCAAAATCAACCCCCAACCTTAACCGCCGCCCCGCTCCTAAAGCCGCCGCCACACCTGTCCAACAGCAGCCACCTCCTCTAAGAGAAGCCGCCACACCATCTCCAACTACACCAAGCCGCCCCCCTCTACTGCCTACAAGGTCAGCCGAGCCCTCTAGAGGCTCCTATAGGTATGCCAAAGCCCTCCAGCAAGAAAGAAGCTCTACAAGACTTCTCTGGTGAGATCTGATCTGTTTCCTGCTAAAAAAACAAACATATTTTTACATCTGATCTGGCTATTTAGATGCTCCATAATACTTCTCTGGGGAGATCTGATCTGTTTACTATTAAAAAAGTAGATTTTTACATTTGATCTGCCTATTTCAGACAGAAAAATTATTTCTTTTAATGCAAATCTGGCTGTTTGTTCTATTATCTGGTAACTAAATTACTTGTTTCTCTTACTGATTGATTTTTGAAAATTTATCCAATTGGATACTATGTCTGAGACTATAAATTCCTCCTCCAATATGATCTCCTCTCTGATGGTTGAGACTTTTGTTCCCAAGACAATGTTGGGGACCACGATGAAGTTGAATGGATCTAACTACTTGTTATGGGTGTAGGCGTTCCGTATATTCATCGGTACTCGGAACAAATTGGCTCACCTTCTTCAAGCTTCACCTGCTACTACAGATCCTACTTATGTAACCTGGCTTATTGGAGATTATTCTGTGATGACATGGCTTCTCAACAGTATAGAGGAGAAGATTAATAGTAATGTCATGTTCTTTACTACTGCTAAGGAGATGTAGGACACACTAAAGGTGATGTATGATAATGAGAAGAATCCCTCGAGAATGTTTAAAATCTATGAGCGACTATTTGATCTTTAACATGGAGACAAATCTGTGCCTGAGTTCTCCATAGAACTCAAAGGTTTGATTGATGAGCTAGAAATGCATCACCCTGCTGTTACTGATGCGGTGACTCTGAGAGGATATCGTCAAGATCTAGCAGTATAAAAGTTTCTATCTGGCTTGATTCCTACACTACGATCTCAGGTGAGGTCAAATATTGAGAGGAGATAATATTCCCACGTTAACTGCCTCCTTCTTGAGAGTTATGCGGGTATCTACTTGAGTCGATGTTTCCTCTGCACCATCTATTGAGTAATATGCCAAGATTTTTGGGCATGGCAGAGGTTGTGGTCGTGGCCGCGATTTTGGAGGACGGGGACGTGATCCATTGGAGGTGGACGTGATCCACTGAGGTAGACGTGGTTCTCATGGAGGCAGACAAAGTGCTTCTGAGAAAGGACCCCGACAATGTAGGCATTGTGGACGCAGTAATCATATCTCCAAAAAGTGCTGAAAGAAATTTGATTGACCTGAGTGGGCACAACTATCTGATTCTGATCCTCCTACCTCGTGTGGTACTCCTCAGATCTCTTCATCCTCTATTCCTAGCTCTTCCACGGTTGTAAACAATCTTTCAACAACTCATTCATCTGCTTCATGTATGCATGCCTATACTGTCTCTCGTCAAAAATCCTGGATATTAGACTCAGGAGCCTCATCCATATTACATGTATTAAATAAAAATTTAATGATGTCAAGTGTTCACCCCCTCTGTTAAAATTGCTGATGGCACTCATTTACCTATATTAGACAATTGGTTAGTTCAGACTACTCTATCCTTGACCCTTACTAATGTCCTATATATTCTACGATTTTCTATTAGTTTCTTATCTATCAGTCAGTTTACTAAATATAATAACTGCAAAATAACCTTTTTTCTTTCTCATTTTGTGTTTCAGAATCTGTCGATTGAGAAGAGGATTGGTTTGGGGCATGAGCGAGAAATCATATACTATTTGGATGATCGAGTGACCCATAATGACTTGGTTTGCAGATCAATCTGATCCCGTGTTACTTTGGCACCAGCGCTTAGGTCTTCCTTTGGTGAAAAAGCTTCGGTCTGTTATTCCTATTAAGTCCTCTGTTTCTTTCTTAGATTGTGAGTTTTGTGAGTTAGGTAAGCATCATCGTGCTACATTTCAGAATCGTGTCAATAATCGTAATAGCTACGTTTAAGTTAGTCCATTCTGATATCTAGGGACCTAGTCGTGTGAATACAACAAAGCCATTTGTCCCAAGTATTTGGAGTAGGCTACCATGAACCAAAAGAGAATTACGCCGGATCGGGCACACAGATCAACTTTCTCTACTCATTCCTATCGAGCAATATGCCTTCACTAAGACCTTTAGCCTCTATATCTTGTCGTATTACCTCCATTCATGTTTTCTTCGGTCTCTCCGGCGCTCTTTTAACTTGCTCTAATTTAATACACTCTCCTTATCAGACTGGCGCATCTGTAGGTCTACGTCGTACATGACCAAACCATCTAGGCGATTTTCTCTAATTTTCTCTTCTATAGAGGCTACGTCTATCTTAGTACGAATATCCTCATTTCTCACATTATCTGGGGACCTAGTCGTGTACCCTCTATTAAAGATTTTAGATACTTTTTGCTCTTTGTTAATGATATCTCTCGCATGAGTTGATTGTATCTTCTAAAAGAGAGGTCAGAAGTTTTCAGTATTATTAAACTTTTCTTTGATGAAATAAAAAAAATCAATTTTTCACTTGAATTTGTTTGCTTCGTACTGACAATGCCTTGGAGTATGTTAAAAAAGAAATATATATTTTTTGTTCCAAAAATAAGATTATTCATCGACCTCTTGTTCTCATACATCCCAATAAAATGGAGTTGCTGAACACAAAAATAGACATATTCTAGAGGTCGCTGGAACTATGATGATGATGATTCATATGAGTGTTCCAAAATATTTATGACCTGATGCTGCGTTAAGTGCTTGTCATCTGATTAATAGGATGTTCTCTTCTGTTCTCGATAAAAAATCTGCTTTCTCTTATCTCTATACTAATAAAACACCATTCTTCATGACTCCCCGTGTTTTTTACTGTACTTATTTCGTTCAGGACTTGTTTCCTGGATTAGATAAATATCTCCCAGATTTATAAAATGCTATTCTAGAACAAAAAAGGATACCGGTGCTATAATCTCTCCACATTTGATGTCTACTGATATTACGTTCTTTGAGCCTATTCCATATTTTTCTCCACAGATTTCTGTCAATATATCTGAGACGGTTCGTCCTTCACTGTCTGTGTTATTGCTTACACTTGCTTCTATTGTTTCTCCGCCAGTGCCACTAGATCCACCTGCATCAAAATCAATTCAGGATTTTATATACGTCTACACTTATCGCCCAAAAATTTCTGCCTCCGAGCCAGTTACGGCTAACCCCTCTCCAGTTGATGATCCTTCCAGTTGATGATCCTTCTCCTCAACCATCAGCATACTCAACCATCAGCATCTCCCTCTGATCTTGATATTCTCATTGCACTTCGAAGGGTAAATAGTCTTGCACTGATCATCCTATTTCGAATTTCGTTTCTTATAATCACCTTAACCCCACTTTTTATTAGTTTGCTCTATGTTTGTCTTCTGAGTATGCCCAAGTCTTGTACAAGGGCTTTACCTGGAAGCATGTTGGCCCAAAGGCCATTAGCCCGATATTTTGATGATAACAAACCATATTTAGTTATGTGTTTAACAATCTTGTTTAAAAGAATTTCAGGTTTAAAAACAAGTTGAATTGACGGCTCCACATCAAGACTCACAATTTGGACGCCGCTAAAGATTTGCATTCCCAAGCCTTGCACGGTAGAAAAGCTTCGGGATCAAAAGAAGAAATTCAAGATTTGTAATTTACTTTTATTTTTAGATATTTTGTCAAAACCTAGATGATAGAGGTAGAATATTTGGGATTGTCACTCACACACACTTAGTATTGCTTCATGGCTTCAAAAGAATTTTTATATCAGAATTTCTAACTTAGTTTTTAGAAATACCATGTTTTGGAAAAACCGTTTTTAGAAAATCATTTTATCAAAAAGGATTTTTACCAAAAATGATCTAACATGTTTGGGTGTTGATCTATGATCACACTCTTAGTTTTATTAGGTCTAGAACCTTATTTTCAAATCCTTAAACCAAAAATGTTTGAATCAAAATTTCCTTTTCTTTCTTTCCAGACTCTGTTTAAACAGATCTGACAGAGTCCGGTCGACCGACCCAGTCGACCGACGTGCACGGCTGTGCATGTGTGCACGTCGGCCGACCGCTCGGGTCGACCGAGCACTTGTCAGTGCTCTCTGTTTATTTCGGTCGAGCGAGTCGGCCGACCGTTTTCCCCAATGGTCAGAAATATGACCGTTGGCGGTCGATCGACCCGGTCGACCGGTAGTTGTCAGAAAGTCTGACAGACTCCAACAGCTCTATTTTTTGACAGATTTTTTGTTGGGATCTCACCCCAACGAATCCTTTAAGCTGTGTAGTTAGTTTTTCATCCACTATAAATAGTGGGTCATTTCAACATGATAAGACACAAGATTTATATGATTTGACAAGAGTTTTTAAGCAAGAAAATATTTTCAAGCTAAATCCTTAGTTTTCTTTTAGAAAAGATTTTCTCTCCAAAGCCAAAAATTCCCTACACCTTTTGAAGCAATCCTCTACTTCTCTCTAGTCTTTTGCACTACACAATCCCAAGTATTCATCTTCTTCATATTGGTTATAGGATTGTCAAGTGAGTTTTTGATCAAGTGTGATCAAGTTTTTCTTCAATTGAGAAGTTGTAGAGGCATCAGCCTCAATCGAGCGGGTGTGCTTCATAGTGTTGCAGCGACACCGAGAGATAGGACAAGTGTGTCTTTGTATTGGAGATCCAGTGGAATCAACAATAGTGAAAATTCTTCAAGTGTGAAGGCGGGGACGTAGAGCGTGGCTCGAACCTCGGAAACATATCCTCGTGTTTGCGTTTGCTCAAATTTCTCTAAACTCAATCTCTCTTCATTACTTTCTTTACTTATTGCTTTTTATCTTGCAAGCATTTTAATTTGAGCTTATTGTTTTAAGTAGATTTTAATTCCGCATTATTGTCATATTTCATATAGCCATCACCTATTCACCCCCCTCTAGGTGATTTCAATTGGTATCAGAGCCTAACCCTACTATTTGGTTTAACCACCTTAGGGAGATCCTTGTATTTTGCTATATCATTTTGTTGCATTCTTCATTTATTGTGCATCTTATTCATTATCCATGGCTTCAATTGATTTTTCTAGCATCAAGTCCCCACCCAAGTTTGATGGCTTGAACTTCCCTATTTGGAAGGTCAAGATGAACCTTTTACTTAAATCCCTAGGAGTCAGAGTTGCTAGGGCCATCACCAAAGAATTTATTGAACCCCTTATCGATGAGAAATCATGGTCCGAAGATACCACTAAGGACTATGAGGCAAATGCTAGAGCCCAATATGCATTAACACAAGCCTTAAATGAAGATGACCTATCACGCATCATAAATTATAAATCGGCATTTGAGGTTTGGAATGTTTTGATTGTGACTCATGAGGGAACGTCCCAAGTCAAAAGATCCAAGATTGACTTGCTTCGTTCTCAATATGAGAACTTTTACATGCTTGAGAATGAGAGCATTGATGACATGCTCACTCGTTTCACTAAAATAACAAATGCTTTATCTTCTTTAGGTGATGCGATCAATAATGACCAAAAGATAAGGAAGGTCATTAGAGCTCTTCCCAAAGCTTGGGAAGTCAAGGCAACCACCCTCAAGGAGCTCAACGATCGAGAGGAGATGGACTTCTCCGGCTTCATCGAAAATCTCAAGACCCATGAGATGGAGATGAAAGTTAGAGAAGAAAAGGAGGTGCCGAAGAAGAAAGCCCTCGCTTTCAAAGCCACTCCAACCAACCATGACGAGGAAGACTCATCGGAAGACTACGATGAGGACTTTGCCATGCTCATCCGGAAGGTGGGCAAAATGTTTTACAAGAAGGGGAGGCAAAGCAACTTCTGAAGAGGGAAACCTTAAGGAAGGTTTGAAAGAAAAAGAGAGGAGCCGGGTCCGTGCTTCCATTGCAAGAAAACCGAATATCTCATTGCCGATTGCCCCGCTCTCCAAGCCACAACCTCCAAGAATGGGCCAAAGAAGAAGAAAGCTATGGTGGCCACATGGGATGACTCGGAGTCGGAATCTGAAGAGGAGATCGACACTGCCAACATGTGCTTCATGGCATATGGGGAAGATGCATCAAAGGTATATCTCGAAAACTCCATAGATGATGATGAATTAATTATGGATGAACTTGCACAATTTTTCGAAGAGCTACAACATAGATATGAGATTTCACAATCTCAAAATAAGAAATTAAAAAGGAAAAATGAATCTTTGAAAAATAATTTGATCTTGTCTTAAAAGAGAAAAATAACTTAGAAAACTCTTTTGTAAAGATGAAAAAGGTCTTTGAAAATTATAAAATATCTTCTAAAAGAAAAAGCCCCATTTCATCTTGTAACAAAAATGATTTTATTGAAATTCAAAAACGGGTTAATGTTTTAGATTCAACTCTTAAAAAATGTGCATTTGACTTAAATAAATTTGCATCTAGGTTTCCCAAAAGAGTAACCCAAGGGAAACACACTCACCATCAACATGCACGGAAACATGCACACACACACAAGCATGCATTCATGTATGGTAGCGGTAGGATTTATGTTTGCACACATTGTGGCCGCAAAGGCCATTTAGAAAAATTTTGTTTTACTAAGCTTAACATGACAAATAAACATGTTTGGGTTTGCCCCGGTACTAACCCTATAGGACCCAAAAAGATATGGGTACCAAAAGACACACCCAATTTAATTGATACAGGTGGGTCTTCTTCCTCAAAGACGTAGGGGGAGACGGTGCCCGGGTGGTGGATGCAACAATGCCTAACGAACACATCATCGCTTGCATCGCTATCGTAGAGGCACCTATTTTGGAGAATACCATCGGTTTGATAATTTCTCCATTTAAAAGTTTTTATTTTTGTTTATATATATATGTATAGGATTGTTAGTTTACCTTTGTGTTATATTAATATGGGTTAGTGTAAACTTACATTTCCATCATGCTTGTGTATATGCTTTATTCTAATTCATGTTATCTCGCTTTATGTCATATTTTTGTTGTGTCCACATGTCTAGTTTTGATCATATATTTATATACACATTTTGTCAAAAAAAAACTAAAATAAATATTTAGAATTCATATTTAAAGCAAATACATTAGAGATGGCAATTGCGCACCTCAACTCATATTTAGAGGAATCTCGAGGATGAAGTTCAGAACCCTTCACCAGGTATTCGGCTTCAACATCTCTAAACCTTTGTTTTTATATGAAAAATAAAAATTAAAATTTTTGTGTAAATCTTGTTTGATATTTATAACTAATAAAATTTAAATCATGTTTTAAAATATTGTATGTTGAAAATATTCTTCTTATATTTTCAGACAATTTTAGATATTTTTTGGGTCTTTGCTGCTGACAGTTTTTGGGCAAGACCGGCCGACCGGAGCTGAGATCTGGCCGACCGACCTTACCTGGAAGAATGTTTTTATTCTTTCCCTGTAGCCGGCCGACCGGTGCGGTCGACCGTTTAGTCTGTCAGTGCTCTCGGGTATTTTCGGTCGACCG
Organism: Agave tequilana; assembly: GCA_038442645.1. Taxonomy (NCBI): domain Eukaryota; kingdom Viridiplantae; phylum Streptophyta; class Magnoliopsida; order Asparagales; family Asparagaceae; genus Agave; species Agave tequilana. The sequence goes on along the minus strand of JAVJIF010018862.1, from coordinate 30,613 downwards.
GACCGGTCGACCGGGCGACGGGAATCTGTCATTTACCCACCCTATTTAAAGCCCCAATCTCTCATTTCTCTCACTTTTTCACCGCCGACTCTTCACTTCCTCTCCCTCAAACCCTAACTACTCCATTCCATCTCATTCCAACCCAAATCCTAGCTTTGATCACTCAAATCTTTTCTGGATCGTCTCTTTCAGGCCCGATCTACGTCCAATCTCAAGGATTTTCAGTTGTGGGTTCTTGATCTCTCATCCCTCAAGGTAAAAATCTCTTTTTTCTTTAGATCTTGCTTTCCATCTTATTGTTCATCCTAGTTTTGTCAAGATCTATCCTTCACCTAGTCTAGATCAAGCCCTAATATTGTTTTTGACCTAGATCTTTCATTTTAACCTTTAAAAAAAAATTATGCCTAAAAGATCTAGAGCCGAGAAGGGAAAATCAGTAGTCCCTTCTTCTTCGTCCACCAGGACTAAACCTCCATTTGTCTCCGATCTAGCAGAAAATCGGTTTATCCTCCTTTCGAGGAGAACTATTATTTCTAGGAGATGTGTTGTCCTTCAAGATTTTGAGCACCTCAATATCCCACAAATATTGAGGAACAATTCTTTAGATCAGTTCATGGCTATTAGAGAACCGGTGTACACCTCACTCATACCCTACTTTTACACTAATCTTGCTTATGAGGGAAACCGGGTTAGGTCTAGGGTTCTTGGTAGAGACATAGATATCTCTCTCCAAGATTTTGCTAAGCTTCTGCATCTCCCCTGTGAGGGAGTTGATGTTTACTCCTATGACCTACATGATTTTGTCTATCCGGCCGGTGAGTCTGCACTCACCGCATCTTTACTCCACGGGGATGACAACCCCGGCTTAGTGAGGAATGAGGAGGTGAATAAATTCACACTCACCACTCAAGTCCTAGCTAAATTTATATTCTATAACATTCTGCCCAAATCTGGTGAATACAGTCATGCCAGGGGTCCTGTTACTTTGATTGTCTATTGCCTTCTGAAAGGCATTAAGATAAACATTCCCCGCTTCATAATTTCTCACATGACCTCCAATCACGTCCTTGTCCCCACAAGGCACTTGCCTTATGGGATGCTCATCTCGTATCTCCTAAAACAACTTGATTTCGATCTATCCTCTGAGATACCCACCGAACCCTCCGTGAACCTGAACAGCACTCTCTTGAAGAGGATGCAAGTTAGGGTGCGTCATGATGCACCCCAACAGCCTGCAGTTCCTCCTTCTTCCTCTGTTCCAGGGTCTTCTTCTACTCCAGGGTCATCTATTCCATCAAACCTCCAGGCTTTCATTTCTTCTGAGCTTCGAGCTCAATTCCAGGAGCATCATTCTTTGATTTTCGCTGAGATCTAGCAGCGCCAGACCCAGATTTCTACGGAGTTAGCGGCACATCGCGAGGAGATGGACTCTCGCTATCAGGGACTTCGCAATGATATGTCCTATTTTGCTGATTCCATGCGATACATGGATTCGCAATTTAGTGTACTCTTTGTGAAGTACAACATGCTTGGTCCAGACCCCACGCCATTTGCCCGACCGCTTCCTTCCTCCGGCCTTCCATTTCCAGTTAGGGCCCATTCTGCTTCTTCAGCACCATAGCCAGGTGTTGCAGCTATTGATCCAGAGGAGGAGGCTTCAGATGATGATGAGGATGATGATGATGAGGATGTGGAGATGGCTGCAGGTGATGAGGAGGAGGACGATGATGAGGACGACGATGATGAGGAGTGACTTCCCCTTTTGATGATGTCAAAAAAGGGGAGAGATATTCATGAGAGACTTCCTTGGGCTTATATTTTGTAGCTTGTATTTTGTATTTTGTGGGTTGGACACATTTTGGTAATTTGTTTAGTATTTTGGACATGTATTTGATGGTTGTGTGGACATGTGTTTTCTATATGTTTTTATGTCTTGTATGAACATGTGTTTATTTATGGCATTAGTTATCTTTTCTGGCATAGACATGTGTATGGTTGTTTATTATTTGTGCCATTTACCTATGCCTGAGTATCTTTTTATTATATGCATGTGTTGAGGGGGAGCTTCACTTGAAGTCTCCACCCAAAATATTTGTAATAACTATGTATGTTTTGTCATCATCAAAAAGGGGGAGATTATTGGCCCAAAGGCCATTAGCCCGATATTTTGATGATAACAAACCATATTTAGTTATGTGTTTAACAATCTTGTTTAAAAGAATTTCAGGTTTAAAAACAAGTTGAATTGACGGCTCCACATCAAGACTCATAATTTGGACGCTGCTAAAGATTTGCATTCCCAAGCCTTGCACGGTAGAAAAGCTTCGGGATCAAAAGAAGAAATTCAAGATTTGTAATTTACTTTTATTTTTAGATATTGTGTCAAAACCTAGATGATAGAGGTAGAATATTTGGGATTGTCACTCACACACACTTAGTATTGCTTCATGGCTTCAAAAGAATTTTTATATCAGAATTTCTAACTTAGTTTTTAGAAATACCATGTTTTGGAAAAACCGTTTTTAGAAAATCATTTTATCAAAAAGGATTTTTACTAAAAATGATCTAACATGTTTGGGTGTTGATCTATGATCACACTCTTAGTTTTATTAGGTCTAGAACCTTATTTTCAAATCCTTAAACCAAAAATGTTTGAATCAAAATTTTCCTTTTCTTTCTTTCCAGACTCTGTTTAAACAGATCTGACAGAGTCCGGTCGATCGACCCAGTCGACCGACGTGCACGGCTGTGCATGTGTGCACGTCGACCGACCGCTCGGGTCGACCGGGCACTTGTCAGTGCTATCTGTTTATTTCGGTCGACCGAGTCGGCCGACCGTTTTCCCCAACGGTCAGAAATATGACCGTTGGCGGTCGACCGACCCGGTCGACCGGTAGTTGTCAGAAAGTCTGACAGACTCCAACAGCTCTATTTTCTGGCAGATTTTTTGTTGGGATCTCACCCCAACGAATCTTTTAAGCTGTGTAGTTGGTTTTTCATCCACTATAAATAGTGGGTCATTTCAACATGATAAGACACAAGATTTATATGATTTGACAAGAGTTTTTAAGCAAGAAAATATTTCCAAGCTAAATCCTTAGTTTTCTTTTAGAAAAGATTTTCTCTCCAAAGCAAAAAATTCCCTACACCTTTTGAAGCAATCCTCTACTTCTCTCTAGTCTTTTGCACTACACAATCCCAAGTATTCATCTTCTTCATATTGGTTATAGGATTGCGCAAGTGAGCTTTTTGATCAAGTGTGATCAAGTTTTTCTTCAATTGAGAAGTTGTAGAGGCATCGGCCTCAATCGAGCGGGTGTGCTTCATAGTGTTGCAGCGACACCGAGAGATAGGACAAGTGTGTCCTTGTATTGGAGATCCATTGGGATCAACAATAGTGGAAATCCTTCAAGTGTGAAGGCAGGGACGTAGAGCGTGACTCGAACCTCGGAAACATATCCTCGTGTTTGTGTTTGCTCAAATTTCTCTAAACTCAATCTCTCTTCATTACTTGCTTTACTTATTGCTTTTTATCTTGCAAGCATTTTAATTTGAGCTTATTGTTTTAAGTAGATTTTAATTCCGCATTATTGTCATATTTCATATAGCCATCACCTATTCACCCCCCCCTCTAGGTGATTTCAAAGCATGCTATGGATAAGGAGATAAATGCTCTTGCTTTCGAGAAACTTGAGAGTTGATTTCGGCACCCACAGATGCTGTTAGTATCGGTTGTCGCTGGGTCTTTACTTTAAAGTACCGCCCAGATGGATCTGTGCATCGATATAAGGCTAGGCTCGTGGCCAAAAGTTATACTCAAACATATGACGACTATTTTGAAAATTCTCGCTAGTTGTCAGAATGAATTCTATCTGCATTTTGTTCTCCGTTGCTGTTAACTTGTCATGGCCCTTATTCCAACTGGATATCAAAAATGCTTTCTTATATGAGGACCTTCAGGAGGAAGTTTATATGGAGCAACCTCCAGGCTATGTTGCTTAGAGGGAGACCAAATTTTGTAGTCTCAAGAAGACCATATATGGACTCAAGCAGACTCCAAGGCGTGGTTTGAAAGCATTATCGTTTATGATATTAATTTTCACCGGTGTTACTCAGATCACTCTGTCTTCGTTCGGCACACAAAGTCTAGCATCGTAGTTCTGACAGTTTATGTTAATGATATTTTACTGACTGGTAGTGATTCAGCTGAGTTATTGGAGACTAAAAAGTATCTTAAGCGTCATTGTGACCAAAGACATGTGATGTCCAAAATACTTTCTGAGAATTGAAGTTGCATATAAAAAATAGTGTACTTTCCAGTGAAATTATGCTATGGATCTTCTGGAGGTAACATGAGTTTTGAGATGCAAGCCTACTAACATTACAATGGAAACAAATGTGAATTTATGATTTGATGACAATCATACACTTGATGATCCAAGAAAATATGAGAGATTGATTGGGAAGTTAATCTATCTCACAGTTACTAGGCCAGATATAATTTTTGCGTAGGTGTACTGAGTAGATTAATGCATCAGCTCAGAGAGACTCATTGGTTAGATGCGATAAGGATTCTGGCTTACATCAAGAATTGTCCAGGAAAAATGTTGGTATACAAGAAACATGGACATGTACGCATTTCTAGATACTCTGATTCAGGTTATGATGGTGATCGAGGAGATAGAAAGTCTACCACTGGGTATTAGACCTTTGTTGGAGGAAATCTGGTGACGTGTTGGAGTAAAAAGCAAGATGTTGTGTCTTGCTCGAATGCAGAAGCTAAATATAGAGTTATGACTCATATAGCATGCAAGATGATATGGTTAAAAAATCTACTAATGAGACTTAATTTTAGAAACCTGAGTGCCTATGCATTGTGATAATCAGTCTGTCATCTGCATTACCCAGAATCCTATATTCTATGAAAGGACCGCACACATTAAGATTGACTATCACTTTATCAGAGATGCTTGGCCAAGAAGGTAGTTACTTTCCAGTTCACACTATCTTCAAAGCTGTTGGCTGATCTCCTTAGTCCTTACAAAAACTGTCTCACCTCAAGTGTTCTCTAATCTATGTAACAAGTTGGGCATATTAGATGTCTATGCTCCAGCTTGCGGGAGAGTGTTGAGTTATTGGTATTGGGTTATTGGTTGTTACTCATATACTCTTTTTATACCTTGGCTTCTATATATACCTCTCTTCTCTCATGAATAAAATAATCTTTAGAGGGTCTCTATTCCTCCACAGGAAGATTCTGCTTCATTTCTGGACTTTTTTGTTTCTCTTTTAACAAATAGAATTCAGGGCATTTGGCAAACCAAAACTGGGTTACAATCTGTATGGCACCAAAACCTGAAATCAAGTTTTAAAGTGAACCCGACTATATTGAATTTGCATCCTGCCATCTGTTTTGCTCTCTTGTAATTTTTATGGGATGGTCCAATACAATAATTTTAACCGTACACTTTATGAACCGCTACGTGAATTGCAGTCAGAAAAAATCTTAACTAATCCATGGGAGGAAGTATTTTTAATTAAGATCCGAGATAAATGTAGCAAACTTATTTTTTTCACAAGGGACCCAAAAAAATGAAATTAAAGCCGAAGGAACACACACAAAGTTGACCAAAAAATGCTTTTTTTAATTAAATCCGAGTTCAGAGTCACTAGTCAACTTGAGCCAACATCGATATAAAATAAAAGAGAATACGAACTTTTCGCTCATATCCAAGATAAAGAAACCAACTTGGGCCAAAGTCCAATAAATTATCCACCAATAAGTTTAAGGCACAAGTTTAAACCTAAAAAACACCAACTTTCAAGGGATCATAGGTAAAAAAAAAAATAGTTTTTCATATTTTTAAACATATCACATCCAAGATAAAGAAACAAACTGGGGCCAAGAACCAAACAAACTATCCACTAATAATTTCATAAGGGACATATTTAAACATAAAATACCAACTCTCAATGGGATAATGGGTTAAAAAAATGGTTTTTCATATTTTTAAACAAAAGTATTGTTCACTTCGATAGATTCCCTCACGGATCTAAGTAAAATAATTGAGATCCTAACAAATGATCAATGGATCTGTTAAAAAAAAATGAAACTTTTCTGCATAATAGCCTATTAGAAAGGAGATCAAGGCTTAAATATCATCGTTTGCAGTGAAAGATTTCTTCTTTTGAGTAGAAACCAACTCTATAGAGCTTTAGGCCCCAAAAAAAAATTCTTGACGAAACAACCCATTTTTATAGAGAATCTCATCACATACCACAGTCAAATAACAAAGAAACCAGCACGTTTAAAACTGTAGAAAAAGACTGTTTATTTTGGCTTTTTGTTACAAAAGGGAAGAAACGGTCATGGTGTCGAGAAAGTACAGAAAGAGGAAAGTTGGCAGAGAAAGCAAAGAAGGAGAGGGACGCAAGACCACAAGGAGATCACAGGAACGCCCCATGGATCGCAAGAAGGTGATCAGAGCATGTGGTTAGATCCTATGGAAAAATGGGTTTTTTCATTGAAAAGTTTTTCTTTTCGAGCTTAAAGCTCTGTAAAGTTGGTTTCTTCACAAAACAAGAAATCTTTTACTACAAGAGGCTTTTTTTGGAGGTCCCGTTTCATTCTAAAGAAATAGAAATCTTTTACTACAAACGATGATATTTAAGCCTCAATCCTCTTCCTAATAGGTTATCATATAGTAAAGTTTTAATCATTTAACAGATCCATTGATTATTTGTTGGGATCTTTGTTCTTTTCCTTAGATCCGTTAAGGAATCTATCGGATCTAACAATACTTCTGTTTAAAACTATGAAAAACCATTTTTTTAACCTATGATCCCCTTGAATGTTGGTGCTTTGGGCTTAAATTTGTGCCTTATGAAGTTATTAGTAGATAATTTATTTTGAGGGTAAATTTTAAGAAATTACCATGAACTTTTGGGTTATGCTTGAAAACTACCGTTAAAACTCTTTAATTAGTTAGTTATTTAATTATGAGTCATATTGCTATATTTTATTAGAAATCCTAATTATATTATTCATTGTATTTGTTTTTGCCAATAAATAAAAATATAAAGAGAGGACTCATCAACTTTCTCAAATCTTTTCCTCTAAAAATCAGTCCATAAAAACCTTAACCCTAGCCTCTTTTTCCTTTCCCTCCACCGCCACTACCACCAAAACACCTCCCACATCTCCTCCTTAACCTCACTGACACTTCTGCGCAACCCTAGCCCCTGCCAAATCCCCTACATGTCTTCTTTACTTGAGCCGACACCTCTCTGACACCCTTTGACATACACCGACACTTCCTCAACCTCAACAACCCTCAACGAGGTGATTGTTCATCAAATGTGCATATTTTTAGTCATATTTTCATTTTTTTCTTATAAAATAATGCTATATGATTGTATTTTTACTTAGTAATGTGTAGACCTCTATAATTAAAAGAAGAAAAGAAAAGAAGCTCAAAGATTAAAATGAAACCCAAAAGCCCAACAAGCCAAAGAAATTTAGAGATAATATCAATACTAATTAGAGATAAAAGAGAAAATTAACTTAAATTCAAGTTGCTTAAGCTCCAAATCAAAGATAAAAATGGAGAATTCAAATTTAAACTCGAATTTGGAGATGACTTGCTTCTCAAGTTAAAGAGAGAGAATATTCTCTCAAAATCTAAAGTTCAATTGAAGATTCTAAAGATATATCTCTTGATAAAATGACAAGATGAAGCAATCATATTTGGAGATAAGTAGAAAAATTTAAGTAAATTCAGAGTTCTAAATCAATTTAGACTCGGATTTAGACTGAATACCTTTTAGCATTTTGAGTATAACTTTCACTACAGAAACACAAATATGATAATTCAAGATGCTCCAGAAAGAGAAGTTAAAAAGCTATAATTCTTATGTTGAGCATGGTTTCCAATTATATCATTTGATGAGTCATATTCAACAATCAATATGCTGACTAGCTGCAGACCAATTCAGAATTGAATTTTCATACAAAATTCTGGATAAATCAAATCAAGTTTGAAAATAGGGGAGAATTCAAATTCAAAAATTAATAATAGCTTATTCTCCAAGCTAAGAGATAGGATATTATCTTAATATTCAAATTTCAAAATCAAGTTCTGAGAATATATCTCTTGATGGTTGCACAACTTCTAGTAGAAATCTATCTACTACTTCTACCATAAATAGAGAGGTAAAGTATAGAGAAAAGGGCATCTCTAAGGAGAGATTAAAGCTTAGGATTTTCTTCAGTTTTCTTTTCTAAATGTTCATTGTAGTTTTCAATTTGAGTAAAACAGAATTGTAAAGAGAAGACGGAGTGCTTTTAATTAATGGTGACAGCTCAATAAAATTTTTTTCTTTCTTTTCAATTTACCTCTTTTATTTTTACTTACTTTAATTGTTTTATTTACTCATCTGCTTTCTTTATGCCTTCTTTTTAATCATGCCTTCTTTATAACTTGAATTAGGAAGAGTTTCATGACAGAAAGGAGAGGAAAAATTATATTTTGAGTGACAATAGATATAATCTTCTTTAAAGATAGTTATATTGAGAGTGACAGCCAATGAAATTATCTCACTTCTCTTCATTGTTAATTAACTTAATTGATCGCTTGCTTTCTTTTAATTACTCCAAGGTATGTTCTTTCTTCTCTTGTTTATTTTCTTTCTTTTTAACTTAATAATCAAAACACCAACACATCTTCTTCTTCTACCTTCCACTTTCTTTCTAATTTAGCTTAATTTTTTTCTTTTCTTTTAAAACAAAGAAGATATTTAACCAGTATAATAACTTAGGAAGAAGACTTACTCAACGCTTCTATCGTTGTCGCTCCTTGTGGATCACGACCCGTTAGTCCTAAGCTATACGGTAGCATTGAGGACCTAGCACTGCTTTAAACTTCTGTATTTTTTGTGCAAGATTTGACTCGATCAAATTTTGGCACCATTGCCAGGGAGGACGGTAAATTTTCTTCTTTTTGATTTACATTAAACAAATTAACTTTTTCTTCTCTGTTTTTATGTGTAGAGTCTAATATTTGACAATTAGGAGCTGCAATGGACATATTGCTACTTTGTGCCTCTGTCCAAGAAGGCAAAACATCAGAGCCCATAACTATAGTGAACTACTAATTGTAGTTTCTTACCGGTTGTTTGAAATTCAAGGATTTAATTACTTCAGTTTATAGATTTCCTATTTAACATATTCTGCACACTGTTCTAACCTCAACAATACTATGGTTGTTTGTTAATGATAAAAACATTTAGACATTGCATTCTAGGCATTTGTTTAATTCATTACATTTAAATTACTATTGAAGAGTGCTGGAGTCAAGGTACGTTTGCATTGTATATAGCATATAAACACCTTGTATGTTATTGCTGAGGTGTTACTTTTGCTATATATACTTGCACACACGCACTAAAACGAATTAAGGGCTTGTCCTATAAACAAGATAAGATGGGAAAGTCATTACCCTTTCTTGCCCAAAATCTTCTCACTCACTAACCTAGCCTAACTTAAAATTGGGCAGACGTTAGCCCTAGAGACATCTCAGACTCAATAGGAGATTAACCTAAGGGGGGTTGATTAGAATTTGACTCTTACCAAATCGGTATCAAAAGTTGGAGATTGAGAGGCGAAACCTTAAAGAATAGTGGTTTGGTATAATTAGGCATGTTTCTTAGACACGGATACCTCCCACTGGTCTTTGTCCCTACCTGACCGATTAACTTGTGGCTAGATTCTGCAATATACCCCCCTGTGGACAGTCTTAGGAATCGTCTAAGTCTACCCTAACTAAGGCTAGATTTTTCTTTGTTTATTTATTTGTTTTTGACATTTTTGTGATATGGATTACAATTACAATTATTTCAATGCATATAGTGATCCATACTTCACACCGACCTCTTTTGATTCGGATATTACCAACTCGGTATTTCATAAATTTAACCAACCAAGTATGCCGAATTGATCTTATCCGAATCAGTATATGCCCCGACCCTAGTATTATGAACAAGATTGAGATGATCATCACCACTCTTCACCGAGTCAATGGGAATAGAACTCCCCTAAGTCATACTATTAATAACCTGACTAACATTCAGCTTCGTATACTCAATATCAAGATCAACCTATAAAAAAAATCTTCTTTAGAAAAGAGTTTCGAAGCTTTTCAGGTTCATGACACTAGCATTGAGGACAAAGCACTCAAGAAAGGCTTCGAAACTCTTTTTTAAAGAAGATTTCTCCTCTATAGGTTGATCTTAATATTGAGTATACGAAGCTGAAGGTTGGTCAGGTTGTTGATAGTATGACTCGGAGGAGTTGTATCCCTACTGACTCGGTGAAGAGTGGTAATGATCATTCCAATCTTTTTCATAATACTGGGGTCGGGGCATATACTGATTTGATTAAGACCAATCTGACATACTTGGTTGATTAAAATTATGAAATGTCGAGTTGGTAATATCCAAATCAAAAGACGTCGGTGTGAAATATGGATCACTATATGCATTAAAATAATTGTAATTGTAATCCATATCACAAAAATATCAAAAACAAAAAATAAACAAATAAACAGAGAAAAATCTAGCCTAAGTTAGGGTAGACCTTAAACCTAGACAACTCCTAACTGGTTAGACTATCCACGAGATATATTGCAGACTCTGACCACAAGTTAATCGGCCAGATAGGGGCAAAACCGGTGGGAGGTATCCGTGCCTAAGCAACGGGCCTAATTATGCCAAACCATTGTTCTTCAAGATTTCGCCTCTCAATCCTAACTTTTAACACCGATTTGGCAAGAGTCAAATTCTAATCAACTTTCCTCTTAAATCAGTCTCCTATTGAGTCCGAGATATCCCTGGGCCTACGCCTACTCAATTTTAAGTTAAGCTAGATTAGTGAATGAGGAGATAGTTTTTGGGTTAAAAAAGGGTAATGACTTTCCTACCTTATCTTGTTTATAGGACAAGCCCTTAATTCGTTTTAGTGCGCGTTTGCAAGTATATATCAAAAATAACACCCTGACGATAACATACAAGTGTGTTCCTAAGCTATGTGCAATGCAGACGTACCTTATCTCCAGCACTTTTCAACAGTAATTTAAATGTAACAAATTAAATAAATGCCTAAAATGTTGTGTCTAAACATTTTTTAGCATTAACAAACAAACTGTTGAGGTTAGAATAGTGTGCAGAATATGTTAAATAAGAAAACTATAAACTGAAGTAGTTAAATTTTGAATTTCAAGTAACCTACAAGAAATTACAGTTAGTAGTTCACCACAGTTGCGGGCTCTGATGCTCTGCCTTTTTGGACAGAGGCACATAGTAGCAATATATCCACTGCAGCTCCTAATTGTCAAATATTAGCCCCTACACACAAAAACAGAGAAGAAAAAGTTAAACTGTTTAAAGTAAATTAAAAAGAAGAAAAACTTATCATCCTCTCAGGCAACGGCGCCAAAATTTGATTGAGCCAAACTTTGCACAGAAAAATATAGAAGTTTAGAGCATTATTGGTCCTCAATGCTACCGTGCAGCCTAAGGCTAATGGGTTGTGATCTACAGAGAGGGACAGTAATGGAAGCGTTGGGTAAGTCTTCTTCTTAAGTTACTACACCGGTTAAAGATCTTCTTTATTTAAAAGAAAAGAAAAGAATAAGTTAAATTAGAAGGAAAGTAGAAGGTAAAAAAAGAAGATGGTGTTAGTGTTTTGATTACTAAGTTAAAAAGGAAAAAATAAATAAGAGAAGAAAGAACATACCTTAAAATAATTAAAAGAAAGCAAACGATCAATTAAGTTGAGTAACGATGAAGAGAAGTAGGATAGTTCCATTGGCTGTTACTCTCAATATAACTATCTTTAAAGAAGATTATATCTATTGTCACTCTAAATATAATTCCTCTCTTTTCTGTCATAAACTCTCCCTAATCCAAGCTATAAAGAAGACATGATTAAAAAAAGGCATAAAGAAAACAGATGAAAGTAAATAAGCAATTAAAGCAAGTAAAAATGAGGTAAATTGAAAAGAACAAAAGAACCTTTATTGAGCTGTTACCATTAATTACAAGCACTCCGTCTTCTCTTTACAATTCTCTCTCAAATTGAAAACTACAATGAATATTTAGAAAAGAAAACTAAAGAAACCCTAAGCTTTGATCTCTCCTAGGAAATGCCCTTTTAACTATGCTCACATCTCTATTTATAGTAGAAATAGTGGATAGACTCTCAGTAGAAATTATGCAACCATAAAGAGATATATTTTCAGAACTTGAATTTAAACTTTGGATATTAAGATAATATCCCATCTCTTGACTTGGAGATCAAGCTATTATCAATTTCTAAATTTGAATTCTCTCATTTTCTCCAAACTTGATTTGATTTATTTAGAAGTTTATGTAGCAATTTAATTCTGAATTGGTCTGCAGCTAGTTAGCGTGTTGATTGCTAAATATGACTCATCAAACAATAGAATTAAAAACAGTGATCAACATAAAATTATAGCTCTTTAAGTCCTCTTTCTGATGCATCTTGGATCATCATATTTGTGTTTGTGTAGAGAAAGTTATGCTTAAAATGCTAAAAAGTATTCAGTCTGAATCCGAGTCTAAATTGATTTAGAATTCTGAATTTACTTCGATTTTTCTCCTTATCTCCAAATATGATTGTTTCCTTATCTCCAAATATGATTGTTTCATCTCGTCTATTCATCATGAGATATATCATTAGAATCTTCATTTGAATATTAAATTTTGAGAGAATATTCTCTCTTTAACTTAGGAAACAAGTCATCTCCAATTTCGAGTTTAAATTTGAATTCTCCCTTTTTATCTTTGACTTGGAGGTTATGCGACTTGAATTTAAGTTAATTTTCTCCTTTATCTCTAATTAGTATTGGGATTATCTATGAACTTCTATGGCTTATTGGGCTTTTGAGCTTCTTTTTAATCTTTTGGGCTTCTTTTCTTTTCTTCTTTTAAGTATAATGGCCTGCACATTACTAAGTAAAAATGCAATTACATAGCATTATTTTATAAAAATAAATATGAAAAATATGACTAAAAATATGCACATTTGATGAACAATCACGAGGCTTCCTTACCCTAGCTAAAGCCTCATCGAGGCCATTCTACCCTCTTCAAGGCATTGTGGACTCATTTGGAGCCTTGTCGAGGCCCTGCCAACCTCTCTGTAGCCTCACCAAGGACCGGCCAGCCTATCTGTAACTTTATCGTTGCCCGCCGACCCATTTGTATCCTCACTGAGGCTTCTATGACTAAACCCTAATCTCAGCATCAAGTTCTAATGCCCCCTGACCCTTGTAGAAGCCATCTACTGTCATGGCTGATCTCTATTGCTTTATTTGTATGTCTGCAATGGTAGATTGTTGATCGTTGAAGTTCTTTATGATTGCTAGTGGCTGACTGTCTATCTTTCTCTTCTATCTCATTACCTCTCAGTGGTCTGGCAACTCGCTACTATGACTTCCAAAGATATCAAGCACATGTTCGATTCCATGCTTTGAAAAAGTTCTTTGTTACTATCGAGTTGCACCAACTACCTTCTCTGGGATCAATCTTTTCGTCTTTTTATCGGTTCATAGAAGATGTTTATAAAGGATCCTCCAGTAAAAGTTACTGTTCCTATGATGATTGGATGGTCAGTGATGATATCACTGCTTAGCATTATGAATAAGGTCAGTGCAAGTGTCATGTTTCTAAAGACTACCAAAAAATAAGGTCTGTGCAGTATGGATAAGGTCAGCACGAGTGCAAGAGGCGGTCAGTGAAGACTTGTGCAGCTGGATCTCGATGAGGAAGTGAAAGAGGATCTAATCGGGTAATGGTGTGGCCCTCGATGGCAGTTGAGATCCGATAAGGACGAGGAGGATCTGATCTGGTGATGGTGATGGTGTGGTCGTCGTTGGTGAGGGGAGGCATCGAGGAAGCTTCGATGGCAGCGGAGGTCGTGGCGAGGTCTATCTGCGGTGGAGGAAGTTGGATCAGTGAGGAAGGCACTAGAGGAGTCGACTGGCTTCTTCAGCGAAAGAGGTCATGGCGAGGAGGACGGTGGACGTTGTCGGCTGTAAGAGACAAAGGTGACGAAACGAAGGGCAGACCTGAGAGTAGCAGCGGGATCTTGATTGAGAGGTCGGGGAACATGAGCTCTTGGGGAGATTTTAGTGGAAAAGAAAATATCAGGATTTTAGTAGAAAATTTTGAGAAAAAAAGACAAGATTTAGCTCTGATACCAATTTGACGCAGAACTAAAATGGAAGAAGCTGAAAATAAAGATAATTTTAATTAATTAGGAATCACCAAAGTGATCTCTCATCCACTTTCACAAATCATGTAAGAGATTTTAAAGCAATGCAAATCGCCATGCAAAGCAAAAATATTTAATTGACTTCACTGAACTATCCAGCCCAATAGACTAGATGGCTATTTATAACCTCCATACAAAAATGAGTTCCCAATCCTAACTAATGTAGGACTAAAAGCAAGTACTAGAAAAGCCTAAGAAAAAAGCTTAATACAAAAAAAATAGTCTAATTATTGAAGAGAACTACGTCTCTTGCGCACGTAAGTCATCCATGTTCCGGAATTGGAGAGATTCCTATCAAGGAACCACCTCGGCACCTCGGAATTTGGTGCGTAAGCACCAAAGTCGGACTCATACATAAACACCAAAGGGTATCTCTCCTGGGTTTTGATATCTGAGTCAAGTAGATGCTTAATCACAATGCTAAATAATAATAATGATAATAAGAAGAAAATAATAATAACAAGTGGTTTTTTGAAAGATTTTGATCCCAGGATCGCCAGCTCTCACAGTTGGAGAGAAAGAAAAGAAAAACAAATAACTGCGAATCTTAGCGAGCTAATGGCTCGCTTTATTCCTCCCCCTTTGTTTCTTCTCTCTTTTTCCAAAACAACAAACACAAAAAGAGAGAGAACAAAGACCAAACAAAGAAAACCTCCACTCTCTCTCCATTCGCCATCCTCTCTCCCCCCCCCCCCCCCCCCCCCCCCTCCTCATTCATCATCAATTGATTATCTTTGCCTTGATCCATCTCTCTACTTTCCCTTTCTCGCAAACCCAAAAGTTTTACTTCAGCTTATAAAGGAACGAAGCAAAACGCAATCCATGTTTTCAATCCTGAAACCCAAAACGGATTCCATATGGATTAGCTCGTAACATTTTTTTATTCTTTTGCGAAAAAGACATGTGAAACTGGCAACTAGGCCGACCAATCCCAGGTCTGAATTAGTTCGACCCAGTTAAAGTTGGGCTTAGGCCAAGACATTTGTATTATCCTTGCTCCCACATTTGTGGGAATTCTTCTGTTGTGTGCATGCTATTGAAAATAGTTGTCATAAAATTAAAAGAACTTTGAAAAACAAGGACCAAAAGACATGAATGCAATTCAACAATCAAACTTACATAGTTTCAGACTTTCAGTTACATATTTCATGCATAAATTGAATGTTGCATAATCAACTAGATGGTACGGGTAACCCATGCATACAAGAAACGTTTGCATACCTAAAATAGTCAAAATTTCAGAGCCGAAGAGTAGTTAACCTTAGACGATTTAATTAGTGAAATTGAGAATTAGATACAACACATCCTCGCGTGCATATAAATAGAAGGGAAAATAGAATGTGTTATAAATGATCATGCCCTCAAATCCTATAACCCTAAAGGGCCACATGTCTAGTTTAGGAGATATGTCGCTAAAACCTGAGTTCTGTCATATGAAGAGCCTTCTTGATCAATAAAAGCATAACTAGACAAATAGAATCAATGTGTTAAAAGCCACTTCTCAATGTTATCATTAAAAGTTGCAAAATCAGTATCAACACGGAATAGTATCCATCAAACAATTACTCATAAAGACTTAAACATCACAATGATAGCTAGAAAGAAGTAATAGAGAATCACAACAATGACTTGAAGACAACTACAAAACATTTGTCAAGAATTGATGACAAGACCATCCAAACAGTTTGAAAATTCCCTCCAAACTTATCGATTAGCAACACAACACTAGGCAAAAAACACAAGCCCTCCAGAAACAATGGAACAATCACTACAACAACTTGAAAGAGCCTCCAAAATATTGTCAAGAACATTTGAGTGGAAAAGATAATGATGTAAAGATAATATATGATTCTACAACTAACAGACCATCCAAACGATCTGACAATACAAACCTAATGGCAAAAGAAAAATCTATGAATCAATAGGTAAATGGAAAAAGTAGAGTTCAAAAATGCAGCCATTCCTATTCAAAAAACATAAACAAAACAGAGGATTCACTCCAATCCAACAAGAGCAAACTATGGTTCTAGGAGAACAAATTAGGAGGATTGTTGCATCGTGTAAAAAGACCCTTAATCTAGAGGAATGAAGTATAATAGATCACCCACAGGATGAATCTGGTGAATAAACAAATTCAACCTCAAAAGAGAGAAACTTGAAGTAGATACCTCAAAACTCTCATATAAGGATGGAGGAAGTCATACCAACATCTACACCAGCTAATCCTTGGCGAGGCTAACAACACCAGAACTCCTGATAAAGGTATAGCACTTTATTTTAACACTCAACTTCTGACAAAAGTATAATGCTTGGTGTTGGGATTACTCCCAAAATATAGTCTACTTCTTAAATTTGTACTACCAAATGTTGTATTGTGGAAGAACACCACTAGCTAGCTTTTTGCTCTTCCACGATTCATTTCCACCAAGAAACACAATAAATAGTAGTTGATCGTCTATCAATTAGTGATTCTGAAAAATCAGTTATACGTCCATGACCAATTTGAATATGCCAGGGGCACACTTTAAATACCAAAGTATTTGAATCATAGTATCCCAATGACTTGTCCACAGAGAAGTTAAGAAGTGATGCACCACACTAATAGAACATGCAACATCAGGTCGAGTCACTGTAAAATAGTTCACTTACCCATGAGCCTCATGTATCACCTTAGATTATCTAAAATCTCTTCTTGATCTAGTAATAGCTTGGAGTTGACGTCCATTGGCGAATCCATTAGTCTACACCCGAATATACCAACTTCTGAAAGTATATCCGACACATACGTTCGTTGAGAGAGAAAGAACCCTTTCTTTGATCTTAATACCTCAATGCCCAAAATATATCGCAGTTGCCCCAAATCTTTTGTTTGAAACTTCTTTTTTAGATATAATTTGCACTAATCCCTTGAGCATCATCAACAGTAATCACTATATCATCAACATAAATAAGCAACATAATTCATTTTCGTTATGAAATCGAAAGAAAACAGAATGATCTTTCTGAGGACGACAAAGCCCAAACTCCTGAACAACTGAGGCAAATATCATGTTTTAGGAGACTGCTTCAATCCATAAAAAGTTTTTTGAAGATGACAAACTCGTCTAGACTCTCCTTGAGTAATAAACCAGGTGGTTGCTTCATATAGAACTCTTCATCAAGAATACATAAAGGAAACATTCTTATTATCAAGTTGATGTAACAACAAGTGATAGATCGCAGCAAATAAAATAAGAAAAACACAGGTTAACTTAGCTACAAGGAAGGTATACTGATAGTTAAAGTATCTTTTGGCCACTAAACACGCTTTCAAACGGACAAGGGAACCATCTAGATTGTGTTTCACAGTGTAAACCCAATGATAATTAAAAGTCTTCTTCCCAATCACAAGAGATACCAAATCTCATATGTCATTTTGCTAGAGTAGCCATTTTCTTTTGCATAGTGGACCTCCAACCTGAATATGATAGAGCCTCTGACACAAACTTAAAAATAGAATGAAAATTAAGGGATAACACAAAAGAATAAAAAGATGATGAAAGGTAAGCATAAGACATAAAATTGTACAAAGGATGTGAAATACAACTTTATTTCCCTTTCCGGAGGGTGATAGGTTGATAAAGATCAAATTGAATATCATCATCAAGAGAAATATGCTCAAAAATAAATAGTAAGATTCTCACCAGATTGTGTATCAAGAATCAAGAACAGGCACGGTCGTGGGATCGAAAGCAAGCTGTGGAATGTGTCGTTTATACACTTTGAGAGGTTTATCCTGGGTGGAGACATGTTTCCAATTTTTTATTCTCTAAGGATGATACATTAGTCGATAATGAGAGATTCAGAAGAAAAAATATAGACTTATCACCAGATTCTAACACAGAAGACTCAGATTCAAAGATTTAGACTAAAAAAAATGTAATACCAACAGAAGTCATAAAATTGTTCAGACTAGAACAATAACAATTGTATTCCTTCTCAGTCCTGGAATACCCTAAGAAAACACATTAAAGAGCTTTATGGTCTAACTTAGTCTTGTCACTCCGATTATTGTGAGTAAAATAAACACACCCAAAAATCTTTAGGGGCAAAGGAGAAAGTTCCTTGTGTGGATGAAGTAAAGAATAAGAGTTTGATCTTTGGGGATAGAAGATGACATACAATTAATGAGATAGAAAGCAGTGAGAACTGTATCACTCCAAAAATAGTTAGAACTTTTTAGTGAATTAATAGTGTGCGTGCAACTTCTAACAAATGTCTATTTCTATGTTCGACAATGTCATTCTGTTGAGGAGTTTAAGCACATGATGATTGGTGAACAATAGCAATTTTACAGATAAAATCCACAAACTATGAACTAAAAAATTCTTTTGCATTTTGTCTGATCTTAAAACATAAATAGATATACCAAATTGATTTTTGATTTCAGTACAAATATAGAAAACACTTTTGAAAGATTTGTCATTAAATATAACAAAGTTACACGAGAATAATCATCCAAGAATGATAAAATATCTAAAACCAAGTTTTGAACTAACAAGACATGGTCTCCAAACATCGAAATACACTAAATCTCAAAACCCATCAACCCATTTATCGACTTGTAAAGGGTAAGCCATACGGTGATGCTTATCTAACTGACATGACTCACAATCTAAAATAGATAGATGACTCAAAAAAGGAACTAATGTTTTTAAATTTTGTAAAGGCGGATAACCTAACCGACAATGAATATCTAAGTAAGGAATAAAACTGGAGCAAGTTACCGCTTAAAAACCTCTCAAGATGATAAAGACCTTCATATTCACAATCTGTGCCAATCATCTTTTGTATTACAAGCTCCTAACATACACAATGACAAGAAAAAATCACTGAACAGTTTAAAATTTTAGTGAGTCGGCTAACATACAACAAAGTAAATGAGAATTAAGGTATATAAAGAACAGAAGAGAGTGGTAAAGATGGTGTATCACTTGCAGCGTCCACACCCTCAGTATAAGATGTAGAATTATCTGCTAATGTTACAAGAAGTATTGAGGATGCTGAATTCAACGTGGATAAGATATCTTTACTCCCAGTCATATGGCAGAGGCTCCAGGACCAATAACCTATGTATTAAAAGTTGTAGATGTAAAATAAGCAGTCAAATTACCTGTTTTAGCTAGAGTGGTAATAGAAGAAGAATACGACATCATTTGAGCATCTGAAACTATTGAAATATCTGGTACCTTCTAAAGTTTTCATTGGCCATAGTTCACTCCTAGATGAAGATGAATCATCCTAAACTGATTACACCATATGCACTGGTCGGGTAGGCTGAACAGGTTTATCCGTCAATCTTCAGCAAGTAGATTTCATTAACCTTCTTTCTTGCAATAATCAAATTATTTTCAGTTTACCAACTTGTTCAAAAGCAACTCTGCCACCAAACACACCATTTGTATGACCGTTGTTGAGATCACCTCTTCTAGTGCCATGTTCTCCACCATGACCCCTCTGCTTCCAGAACATTCAAACTGTCCAAACTGTCGTTGTTGTACAACTAAGGCTTGTTCCTGAGACTCTCCTATCATCTAGTCCTGAAATGCATCTGGGAAGATGTTATGAAATAACTGATACATCTTTGACAATGAGTTCACAGCTGAACTTCCAATCACTTGTGGACATGCCAACATAAAATCATATGGCAATCCCTCGAGAATATAAGAACATCCAGTTGTTCTCGTAGAAGTTACATCTTCCTCAAGTCTTTAGATATTGAAAAGAGTACCCTCAACTCTTCAAACACCGTCTTGAAATTTACATAATATTGTGAAAGGGGTTTACTCCCCTTTTTCCCTTGAAACAGCTTCTACATCATATCATATGCACTCTTCAGATTGTTTGACCCTGAATACAACTCTTCTAGGCACCTCTAGGCACTTTCACATCTCCTTCATAGTCGATGTGCGCATCACATCTCGTACTTTTTACTCAAAAGTATATAGAATATGAGAGAAAGGTTGTGCATCCTCTCTCTCCCACTCATCGATCATCGGCTCTGGAGAAGGCTCAGTCAAATATTCCTCCTTCCCTTGTCTTTACATATGGATCTCCACAATCTTTCTCCATTGCAAATGATTTTTCTCATTCACAGATAATTTTCTATCCATGATTTTGCCAGATACAAACTCCTGAACTATAGGTGTCAACTTGATTTCAAATCCATGATTAACTAAATGTCCTAACACAGCTAAGTAAAAGTAGCAGTAAGCACCAAAACAAACTACACCAAACACTAACCGATCCCCCCTCAAGATCTAGTTAAACATACCATCCAACACATCTAAACCAATATCCAAACACCAAGCACCAAAGCATATAGATTTTTTTTGTCTCTCTATTGTTGTTTCTTTCCTCTTTTACAATACAAAGTCCCTGTCAAATAAGTAGAACAGAGAACACAAAAGAAGAACAAAATAGAGGATCCGAGGCGAGGTCAATTGGGATGACAAAGTCAAAATCAAAATTGGTCATCAGGATGAAGAAGAGGCAGAAAGAATCGAAGATGGGTCGAATTGAAATTGAGCAATTTGAGTCAAAGTAGGATCTGGACTGTTGTCGGGTTGAAGTTGATTCGAATTGGGTGGGTCTGGATGAGTGGCGAGTGGAGATGAAAGTGACAAGTCGAAGTCAGATTTGTCTGGGTCTGGATGGTTGGGGTTGAATTAGATTCGAAAATGAATCGGTTCCAGATTGTTGCGGGATGAAGACGAGAACGACTCTAATTGATCTCGACTTGGGACTAACCAATTGATCTTGAATTGAAGACGATAGACGAGGCAGAGCGTAGGCAAAGTCGGCATGAGGAGAAGAAATGAAAAGATGATGGGTGTTGGGAAGAAGAAAAGAGAAGAAAGAGAAGGAAAAAAGAAGGAAACATAAGTAATTCGATTATAATATGGGCTAGGGTTTTGGATCTGAGCCTTAGGGCTCTTATACTATGATAATAGAATTGGGAAAATGTTAGAGAGGTCTCAATCTCAATTGTATTATATAGATACATAAAAATTAATCCTAATTCTATTCTTATACTACTCCTTATATAACACATATTTCCTAACAGTTGATAGGGCATAATAATCTATAATCATATATAAACTGAAATAATAAAGAGAATAGAGAAACTCCTTTATGTGGAG
The DNA here is from genome assembly GCA_038442645.1 of Agave tequilana. NCBI lineage: Eukaryota > Viridiplantae > Streptophyta > Magnoliopsida > Asparagales > Asparagaceae > Agave > Agave tequilana. Next base: position 9,079 of record JAVJIF010018862.1, on the reverse strand, counting down.
CTAACCTTACATCTTATGTGCCATGCGTGCTTGCATGAAGTAATAGCAGAGACCGGCTGAATGCTAGACATAATATATCACATAAACCAACTGGAAACTATTAGAAACAATGATTCTGCATTTCCGGAATAAATATGCAATGTCATCCACGTCTAAGGACAGTGTTGACATTAATTCATACTGATAGTGAGACTTCTTAAAGCAGAGAACTTGATGGCAACATGGTTTAAAAGAATTTTGACAAAGGAGAACAAACTCATGGGAGCACCAAATATCTAATAATTTTCTTGGGAATTTTGATGGATGTTTCTTATATGAGCAAAGAGAAGATATGCTGATTGTTATATAGAGTTAGCCATGAGATCTGAATCATCAGGATGTGTCACGCCTCGCTTTCCAAAATACGCTGGAGCAGAAACACGACGAGAGTCGACGACGTATATACGTAAAGAAAATACCCCACATATACACGCTAAGCCTAAAGTGACATGGACAAGTTATATATAAATCAACTATGATAAATATGGTCACTGTAACATAATATATAAATTCTTACATAATGATAACATTATTCTACGACTAAATCAAATAGAACAACTAGTGAGTCCAATCTATAGAGAATCCATAGGAAATCAATAAGAACGAAAGAGGTATGAGAAGATACCAAAAATGGGTACTCAAGTAAAGAGAACTCCGGGCTCCTCGTAATGCAGATGATCTTCCTCAAATACCAGATCAGCAATGAAACATATATAGACCTAGATTTGCAAATCCAGGAGAGTCAGAAAACTCCCAATGAATATGTAAAATGCGAAAAGGCGCACGTACATATTAAGTGTATGCATACCATTATACTATTACGAAAATATGAAACGGTAAACATTGTATAGATAAACTATAAGGAGAATCAAGTCAGATTTCTAGTATATATGTACATATGTATATGCAACAAATGAGCACATGTCAACTTATGATACAATATATGAGATCCAATTCTTTTATTAATTATGGTAGTGAATACTAATTGCCACATGTAGTAAACGCATCACATACTACGCCAACTACACATGTCAATTGGAGTTCTATGTTAATGAAACTGATAGAAGGAGACATTATCCATGCTTTAGATGGGTCTCATACATACCCGAGACCACGGCCCAAACTCCTGGCGTTGAATCAGGTCGTACTGTTAGGTACTACAATAACAATATAACAGTAAATAATATGGAATGTCAGTCATCACCGAGAACTCTGCAGTGGAACTCTCTTTCAGCTGCGCAACATATATCCTAGGTCCGCGCAAAATACAGAGTTGTTTCCTCCATCAATTTTTTCAATCTCAATGTAAGTTGTCTAATTATATTATTATTCAATTTACTTAATCACTCAACATCTATGTTCCTAGATTACTAGGATAATACAGTAATAGTGAACAATAACCGTTATACGGTAGACAATAACAATAACAATGTACCGATAAACAATAAAACAGTAGGATAATACTGTGGAGTTACATTCTAACAATATTTTCTTAGTAATTTCAGTAACATGAATTAGTATAATAACAAGTCAGAATACTGATTTTTTGCTTTACAGTCTCATCTAGAATTGATCAGAATCTCATCCATCTGTACTAGGATATAACAATAACTGATCCATCAACTTATAGTCTCAATATAATCACCGTGAACATCAAATATTAAATTCATATCAAAGTAATCTGGTACAGTAAATTATAAGCTCAATAAACCAATAGTACATTTCTCTCCTTTCATTAATCTATTCTAATTCTTTATATTCATCAGTCTATCCATATCTCAAAATAATGAAATAAATACTCAGCTACCTCAAACTAATCATCATTATCTGATCCGATCAAGATCATCATTCCACCCCCACTTCACTCGATTTCAATGCAAGATCTAAAAGCACGGTAACAACTCAACCGTATAAATGTATATCCACTAATTCAAACAAATCCAATCTATACATACTCCTTAATCCCAAGTCAATCATACTCCAATCGAGTTTAATGATAATCCAAATCTAAGATCCAATCATTTAATATAGCTACATCACATTTAAATAAATACTCATAATTCAATTTAATTCCTATCTAAATTATCACCAAATATGGGAGATCAAATTTGATACAACAACTCACAGGAGAATCCACTAATTTATCCACGATAACCAACTAATCAACCTCAAAATCTAATAAAATTATTTTCTAAATTATCAACAAATATGAAAAAATCAAGTCTGATAAATATCTCAGGTAAAGTCCACGCATTCGAAGACAAGGCAACAAATCAGTAATATATCCATGCAATCCACTGATTCACACTAATCCGGTATGCACCCATTCTTAACTAAGTCAATTCCCCTCTAATAAAAGTTAACTGATCAATCAACGTATCAACAGATTAATAAATCAAATAATATTACAAATTAATAAGAGAAAACCATATCTCTGTGACAAAATACTAATTCCGCATATATTAAACATCAACAATACATCAAATCCATTCTCTATCCCAAATCCAACCTTTCAATATAATCCATTGACATGTCCTATAAAAGGCTCAATCTATCAAATGAAGCAACATCTTATTTAATTAATCATCAATTTTCAATTAAATTCTCATCCGATTATTACAAATAAGAAAAACCATGACTAATATTTGTTGGCCCGAAGGCCCATCACTCTAGTTTTGATGATGATCAACTCATGTAGTTATAGTACTAATGATCTTGTGTTTATTTAGTCTCAGATTTGTAATCAAGATCTTAGTAGGTGTTTAGTTTCAATAAAGGATTTAAAGTCAAGTTTTTGAGCTAACACGGTTTGATTCAAGAGCTTGTGCATCAAGACCACATCAAGTACTCAAGAGGAGTCTAGCTCGTTGGATCGTATTTGGACCAAGTCAAGAAGGAGAAGAAGACTTCAAGATCAAGACTTGTGTCCAGGTTTGTTTTTATAAGATTTTGTTTTTAGATTAAAATGTAAAGGATAGAATAGTTGGTAGATTGCTCAAGTATACTATACACACACACATTCTTGATTTAGATATGTTTTCATGAAATAATTTTTATTTTGGGAAAATACAAAAGAGTTTTCTTTTTGAAAAATACCGGTTTGGTTTTTGGAATTCTAAAGTATTCATATCTTTAACCAAAATCATGTTTGGTGGATTGCTCAAGTATACTATACAACACATTCTTGATTTAGATGTGTTTTCATAAAAGAATTTTTATTTAAAAAAATACAAAAGAGTTTTCTTTTTGAAAATTACCGGTTTGGTCTTTGGAATTCTAAAGTATTCATATCTTTAACCAAAATCATGTTTAGTGCTTGTTGTCAAAAATATAGATATTTCACCATGTATGTGTAGTGGATCATTTTCATACACTCTATACTTTAAAAGTATTTAAAATGTATTGTTTTTGTATTTGGAGAAGTTTTGGAAAAATCTATTTTGGAAAAAATACAGTTTTTGTTTTATGCCAAAATTTTTAAGTTACAAAAATAGTACAAATTGTTTGTAACATGTCTTAATTTTACTCAAACATGTTTGATTATCAAAGTATAATATTGAACCTATTTTTGTAAATTTTTCGTGATTTTATGGGATTTTATTTGTGTCAAAATACTAACGTTTTAATCCCTGTAAGAGACCTGACCTGGCTTCTGCCGGTCGACCCGGACCGGTCGACCGAGCTAAGAGTCGGTCGACCGAGTCGATCGACCGAGTCGATCGACCGACGTGCACAGAATGTGCACGCCAGTTTGGCTGGAAGGCCGGTCGACCGACCCGGTCGACCGTCCAGAGAGCTTTGCTCTCTGGAAAGGCCCCGGTCGACCGGGCGGTCGACCGGACAGAGAGACTGCTCTCTGTATCCAGGCCCCGGTCGACCGGGCCGGTCGACCGAGGCTCCAACGGTCAGAAATCTGACCATTGGCGGTCGACCGGGCCGGGCGACCGACAGCTGTCAGGGCTGAAAAATTGCCCCAACGGCTAGTTTTTCTAGCGCTATAAAAGGGGGCTTTGGGAGACTATTTTTATCAAGATTTTTGGAGAGTTTTAAAGATAGTTTTTCCTACTCTTTTAAGAAGTTTTCTCCACTTGTTTTAGAGCCAAATACTTTCATTCAAAAGGAGAGTTTATCAAGAGTTTTCAAAAGTAATTTTCTTGTGTTTTTCACACAATTTCAATCCTAGTTTTCTCACACAACACTTGAGCTATCCATTGCTATATCTACCTATAGGAGTGTTATTGTGAGAGTAATTTTAAGTGATCAAAGTGTTGTGATCACCAAAGTTCTCATTCTTGTCTTTGAGGAGGCGGACGTGTGTGTTCGTATTGTTTCGGGTTCTAGTGGGAACTCGGTGTTTGAGGTGCGGCCTCGGCAAGCTAGTGGGCTTGCGATGTGTTCTTGTGGGAACGAGTGAAAGGACTAGAGAGTTCAAGAGTTCTAGTGGGAACTCCTTGTAGGTGTTGCGGCACCGAGTGATCAGGTGAGATCGGTTTTTAGTGAAAATCCTTCAAGTGTTGAAGGCGGGGACGTAGAGCAAGTGTGCTCGAACCTCGAAACAAATCTCCCGTATTTGTGATTGCTCTCTCTATCTCTTACTTGTTTATATCTTGCATGCTATTATTGTCTTTATCTTTATATACTTGATATATATTTGTGCTCATGTTGTTATATGCTTGGGGATTGTTTGCTAACACTTGTATTCAACCAAGAGAGCCAACACGACACCTCGACTCTTATTTAGAGGAATTTGAGGAGTTAGTCCAGAGCCTTTCACGGAGAATCCGGCTACACTCTTGTGTTATATGTGATGTATAGTTTAAGAAGTTTTAGTTTGCATTAAATATGTTTTAATTCTGCATTAATTGACCTTTAGATTAGCCATCACCTATTCACCCCCCTCAGGTGATTACAAGTGGTATCATAGCCAAGTGCTCTTGATTTGGGTCTTACAACCTAGAGTTAAAGATCCTCATTTTATAACTAATCACAACATTTGTACATACACCATGGATTTCATGTCACCTCCACTTTTGACATTCTTAACATCCAAACTTGGAAGGTTAAGATGTCTTTGTATCTCAAAGCCTTAGGGATTCATGTTTATTTTGCCACTACTAGAGATTCTTATTGTTTAAATGGCAAAAATATTGAGGCTAATGCAAAAGCTCTACATGCTTTAAGATCTACCCTAAATGATGATTATTTGTCTAGGGTTGCTAATCTTGATTCGGCTTTTGTAGTATGGAACTCTTTGATCTCCCTTGACAAAAAAGAACAATACTATGCGGGGAGCGACTCGGATGTTGGAAGTGACGCTTCCAACGTGTGCTACATGGTCCAAGGGGATAACCTCCTTGAGGTAAACACCGAATCCGAGCTAGATGAAGATGTTGATATGTCTTATAATGAGCTTGCTTCATTTTGTCAACAACTCCTAGAAAAATATGACATGATTAAAAAGGATAATAAGAATTTGAAAAAGAAATTTGATTGCATGTTAAAAGAAAATGATTCCTTTAAACAAAAAGTTACATGCATTGAAAAAGAAAATGAAAATTTGAAAAATGAAAATATTTCCTTACTTTCTAAATTGAATGATTTGTATGAAAAAAATACTTCTTTGAAAATAAAATTGTTTTGGTGGAAAAACAAAAGGAAGTTGCTTTGCATGAAAATACTTCTTTGAAAAGAAAAATAGTTAAAAAGAAAAAATAAATATTTCTAAAAAGGAAAAGGTTGTTGATCATGCTCTTCATGCCACAACCATTGATAAAAATGAAGTTAAATATTTGAAAAATAAAATTGATTGTTTAAGCTCAACTTTGAGCAAATGTGCTTTTAACCATTCTAGATTAGAGTCCTTATTTTCAAAGAAACAAGTTCCCCATGTTCATGCACAACACCCACATCATGCATATGCACACTTTGCACGCCATAACCACACTCATGCACATATGCATTCTAGAGTGTACAAGTGTACACATTGTAGCCGAAAAGGCTATTTAGCAAAGTTTTGTTTTAATAAGATACATCATATAAATTTTGCTAATAAGAATGTTTGGGTTCCTTACAATGCTAACCCTCAAGGACCCAAAAAAAATGGGTACCAAAATTCTCACCTTTTGTATTTGATGTAGGTGCGGGCTCTCACACGACGTGAGAGAGTTGGTGCCTTGGTGGTGGATGCATGGACTTGATGGACATACATTTGATGCACCGCTATCAAGGAAGTTTGGTGGGACAACCACCATGTTTTGGAGATTTAGAATATAGTTCATGTGTTGGTAACTATCTCTAAAATTCCCAATTTATTTACATGCTTTCATTTAATGATTTTAGCATGTTTGTTTTTATGGTTGTGCTTCATGTGGTAAATACTAGTTTAGATGTAGTTTTTGTCAAAACTTGTGTATATACATGTACAAGTAGTGAGCAATATTTGATTCATATACGTTTGCACTTCATTGTTCATTTGTGCTCACTATATGCACATGTATAGCCTAGTTTTGATGATTCTCTTATTTACACTTGTTTTGTCAATTTTCATGTTTTACATCGTGTATATGTATTTTGTATTTAAATCTAATGAATATACATGTATGTCTCTTGAATCTCTTGCTTCATGCAAATCATATCATAGACTCTTTTTATGTTTGGGATATGCATGCATATTATTAGTTTTGGATAAATCATACATATACCTAGAATTTTATTTTTAAAATAAATTTCATGTTTTTCATGTTTTGATAAAAATAAGATTCATTTTATTTTGAGCTTTATTGGCTAATTTCATGGAAAATGCTAATTACATGATTCTTGTACACTCACTCGTTATTTGTTTATTCATGACTATGTGTCATGATCATTTTTGAGTTTTATGGACCTTGAGTGTCGAATTTTGTGTATTTAGTATGTTTCATGATACATATGATTTGGTTTCATGTTTTTTTTAAAGGATCTTTAACTAGTTTTTTAAAAATTACTTTAACTAGTTATTTATTCTTCAATTGGTAGTGTTTTTCAAAATAAAATATTTTCAAATTCATGTTTTTGAAAACCCCTACCTATTCCCTAATGGGTGGATGGATGGGCGACCATGCCTTGTATGCTCAAACTATATATCTTTTATCTTGTGCATGAAAAGGGTGGTAGTTTATGAGCTATATACTTGATTTATATCATATTTTCAATTGGTATCACAATTGATTCTTTTGTATATACTCATATTTTATTTTTATATATATGTATGCTTCACATTTCATATAATATCAATTTCTATTGGTATTATCATTTTTCATATATATATATATATATATATATATATATATATATAATATATATATTATATATATATATATGATTTATTTGTGCTTGATTTTCAAGATATTTACATGTTTAAAGCACAAAGTTTGTTTATGCTAAGCTTAATTCAAATCCTTATTTTCAATTGGTATCTCAATTGATATTTTAATAATCTTATGCATTATTTTTAAATTGGTATTTTATTGATATAAAAAATATGTAATAATCTTCAATTGGTATCAATATGATTCTATTTTTGTTTAAAATTCAAAACTTGTAATGTTTATTTACAATTGGTAAGATATCTAAAATTTGTTTTATTTAGAAAAATTCAAAATTTTGTTTTAATAAGAAATATTAAAAATGTTTTGATTTGTATTGCCTATATGCAAGGGGAGCTTAACATCTCTTCAACTTATAGATTCATATTGAGTGTATCTTATATTGAGGAGCTTGACAACTCTTCTTTATGTGATACACGTGTGTAGGGAGAGCTTCACATCTCTTCTTATGCATTGCATATTATGCGTTATGTGAGTTAGGGCTTGTCATCTCTTCTTCATGTAATGCATATATGTAGGGAACCTAACTTAGCGTCTTTCTCTTCATGAATGTATATCGCATATATCTCTTTATTGGTTAATTTGATTTCACCCCTTTATTGATTTCTTTGTTTTGCACAAAAAGGGGAGTACATTGTTTTATTTTTACTTTAATCCCTTTGTTGATGATTGACAAAAGGGGAGAAGTATTTTAGATTATATATGCATGTTTTGGAAAAGAATTTCTTGTTTATGCATATTGTTTGTTTTGCAAATAGGAGAAAAAGAATTTGATGTGTTTCATGCTTGTTTATGCATGTTTATCTCCTTGTATTTGCATACATGTTTATGAGCTTTCATTGCATATTTATTTATTTATTGTTATGCATGAGTTAAGGGGGAGCTTCTTTGAAGCTTTACTTTAATCCATGCATAAATAACTCCATGAGTTTTGTCATCATCAAAAAGGAGGAGATTGTTGCCCAAAGGCCCATCACTCTAGTTTTGATGATGATCAACTCATGTAGTAATAGTACTAATGATCTTGTATTTATTTAGTCTCAGATTTTGATCAAGATCTTAGTAGGTGTTTAGCTTCAACAAAGGATTTATAGTCAAGTTTTAAAGCTAGCACAGTTTGATTCAAGAGCTTGTGCATCAAGACCACATCAAGTACTCAAGAGGAGTCTAGCTCGTTGGATCGTGTTTGGACTAAGTCTAGAAGGAGAAGAAAACTTCAAGTGAAGACTTCAAGATCAAGACTTGTGTCTAGGTTTGTTTTATAAGATTTATTTTTAGATTAAAATGTAAAGGATAGAATAGTTGGTGGATTGCTCAAGTATACTATACACACACACATTCTTGATTCAGATGTGTTTTCATAAAAGAATTTTATTTTGGAAAAATACAAAAGAGTTTTCTTTTGAAAAATACCGTTTTAGTTTTTGGAATTCTAAAGTATTCATATCTTTAAGTAAAATCATGTTTGGTGGATTACTCAAGTATACTATACACACACACATTCTTGATTTAGATGTTTTTCATAAAAGAATTTTTATTTGAAAAAATACAAAAGAGTTTTCTTTTTGAAAATACCAGTTTGATTTTGGAATTCTAAAGTATTCATATCTTTAACCAAAACCATGTTTAATGCTTATTGTCAAAAACATAGATATTTCACCATGTATGTGTAGTGG